>VZRI01006761.1:130331-143300 GCA_013397515.1 Upupa epops
CCCCCAGCCCCCCACTCCGCCTTCCCCAGGCCCAAATGAAACCGAATCTTACACGAATTGTAACGCTTAGCTGATGCGGAGAGCAACGCAGCATTCCTAAATACATGAATTACTGCTAAATCGGACTGACAGCAGCAATTTACGAGAAAGTTTTTTGGGAAAAAAACCCCCACCGACCAACAAAAAACCCCGACATCAAGAGCTGTCAGAACGCTGCCTTGTCCTTTTCAATACATTAGCTATTAATTCTGCAGTGATCAAACGCTTTCGTGCTGCTCAGCCTTCAGTAGCAATAAATTAATGTCAATGAGATTTAATTCAACGCGTAAAATTGTATCACCCCCATCTGGGTAGTCTGCGGATAAGGCAGCTATGCTGCTACCCGCTCCCCTCATCCCCCCTCCGGCCCCTGCCCGCCGTGAAGTAGGGACTTAGTTTTAAGCATGCAAATGAAAACCCAGTGATAACACAGGTAATAACGAGGAAGCAAGATTCAAACTGCAAGTGTATGATTCCTTAAAAAAAAAGTTACAGGAATAACCTCCCTAAAAGTTCTTTCATCTGTGCAGGAAATAAATACAGCCCCAGTATCTGTCAGTTGGACTGCTGGTCACACATCCATCAAGCCCATAGTGACACCTCAATGCCTTTGCTTTGGGCTTTGGGGCTTTGCTTATTTCTTTAGCTATTTTAAGGCGCAAGGTGTGATCCTGGATCCCCTAAACAGGTAACTCAGTGGATCTGCTGGTGACTGTACCATTACCTAGTCACACCAGTTCATGGAAGTAATTGTTTTAAGCAGTGAGTTGAGAATTTATCCTTCCTCATAACACACGAAGCAGTGTTGGACTAATGGTTGGAAAACTTTAGCTCTACCTTGTCTGAACCTACCAGATTATTGAGAGGTGCAAAGGTACTCAAGCGTTCATTTTCAAGATCAAAACTTGAATTAGCAAGCTGTTACAACAGATTCTCTCAAAAAGCGTGGCTCACTCAGTAGGCTGATTTACTACTCCTCCAGGGTAAATCCCAGCTCCCATAGAGCTAACCAGTTATTTAATCAGGTTAAAATCTCTTGCCCCTGAGTTCCAAGACTTTTGTGCAGAGCCATGCACCCTTGCACTTCTAGATCAGAGCAAGAAAAGGCCATGTAGTTCCCTCCAAGGTGCAGCCACCTGACATTGCTTTCTCTTCTCCACAGGTGTGTTTTTTGGGGCAGCAAGTAGGATGAGGCTTGAGAAGAGTTTTAGGCATTTCAGTTTGTCACAATCTGCGCCTTATTCTTTCAATATCCACTACACTGCCTGTGCAATACTGGTGGTGCCTCTGTAGCCAGCTGGCATTCTCATGAATGAAGAATTAAAACCCGTCTTTAGGTGCTGAATTAGTAAGTATAACACAAATATGTGAGCTGTGCCAAAGCAAGAACCCTCACAAACTGGAGTTACTGACAAGTCTTCTGTAAGTGTTTGAGGATTCCAGTAGAACAGTGACTACTCACTGGAGTATTAAGATCTACTCACAGGATTAAAACTAAACACAGTCCAGGTGTGTGGTAATTTTATCTACCCTTAATTACGGAAACCATTATAGATTATAAATGACTACGTCAGAGCTTGTTGTTTGGGATCTCAGTGCTTACATATTCTCCTTCTGCATAAATACTGTCAAAAGGTTTCTCTTGGGTTATTTGTTCTATCTGTTTTCCCTTTGTTCCCTCCACATGAAAGAACTTTGAACTGCAAGTCTTATCTTTTGTAAAAGCACTCCATCCTCCAAAGTTTGCCATTGGGGTTATCATCTAGGCTCCCAGCTGAGGTTAAAATTTGGGCTTGGTCAGTTAGAGAAGAAATAATTGTTGATCATAAGATACGACAGAATAATTATGGGCAAAGAAACAGCAGCCAACAGAGATCAACCCATTTTTACAGGGATGACCAGATAACAGAACCCAAACATTCAGTTTTCTGTTTCAGATTACAGTATTTGCTTTCCTAAACACGATGAATCCAAGTGTGCAACTGACTGAACAGGAGCCAGCAGAGTGTGTGGGTGGCCCAGGATTTGTATCAGGAATAGTATGGCCAGCAGGACTGCGGATGTAATTCTCCTCCTGTGCTGGGCTCTGGTGAGGTCTCCCCTCAAGTACTGAGGGATGTTCTGGACCCCTCCCTTCAAGAAAAAGATTGAGGATCCAGAGAAGCAATGAGGCTGCAGAAGGGACTGGAGAAAAAGTCTGATGAGGAGAGGCTGAAGGAGCTGGGGCTGTTTAGCCTGGAAAAGAGGAGACTCAGGGGGATCATCTCCCTCTCTACAACTCCCTGAAGAGAAGTTGTAATCAGGTGGGGGTCAGGTTCTTTTTTCCAGCTACTAGCACCAGGATAAGAGGGCAGGGCCTGAAGCTGCCAGAGAAGGGTTAGGTTAGATGTCAGGAAGCCCTTCCTCACAGAAAGAGTGATCAAACCCTGGAATGGACTGCCCAGGGCGGCAGTGGAGACCCCAACCCTGGAGGTGTTGAAGGACAGACTGGCTGTGGCCCTTAGTGCCCTGGTCTTGCTGATACGGTGATGTTAGGTCGTGGGCTGGGCTGGATGAGCTCAGAGGGCTTTTGCAGCCCCAATTGTTCTGTGTTTCTGTACTTGGTTGTGTATCCTCCAGACAACAGGTGTTCAGAAAGGTGTCTGGTGACTTGCGCCGCTCTGTAATGCACAGCATTTGCTAGAAATCTTCTTGGTGATTCTACCCTCAGGGTATAATTGCACAAAGCCACAACTCACAGTGATTTCTGTGGAAAATGTTTACAACGAAAATACACAAATTTAACTCTAATTGTCTAATCATGCATTTAAACAGTTTGGCTTCAGAAGGAGGCATTTTCCAATTTAAAAGAAATTATCAATACCAAGAGAAGGAAATAAACGGCAGGTAATGAGAGGCTCTGTTGAAAAACGATGTTTGGAACAAATTCCCTTGTAACACATTTCTGAATAAAAGCCTATTTTATTTTTTTTCTGTTTGAAATGCTTTTCTCTTTCAAGACAAATCTTTTCAGAGTTTATTTCCAGATTCTTCTTTGTTTGTGTGTGTCCACATTGTACTGGAAATATAACTGATGTATGATTATTTGAATCACGAGACACGTGAATCCTTACAGAACCCAACAGGTTTCACAACTTTCACAGAAAGCAACAGGTCAGCAAAAGAAAAACTGTTCTTGCTTTCTTGGTTGCTGAAGTCTAGAGTAGATGGAAAGTCTTGGAGCTGAATGCTCACATTACAAACAAAACTCAGGGCTTGTGGGATGCAGTGTGCAGCAGACACATCCTGAAGATAAAAGGGAGCTGGCATTAAGGACCAAACCACAGAGGCTCTGCAAAACTTACTCAAGCCAATCTACTGTTTTGGGTTGCTGGACTAAAATACAATACTTGAAGCAGAGGTTACTTCAGGAGATTATTCAATGAGCGGAAGTTTCCCCAGCATTCCTGAGGTATTTTCAATTCCTTTCCTCTTCTTTCCTGTACCATCTCGATCTGGGCAGGCAGCAGTGATTGACGGTTCCTCCAATTTCCATCTAGGTCATCTGTTTTGCCTGCTGTCAGCCTGTTTATGTCTTCAAACTCAGAGTGGACATGCACTCAGAGCTTTTATTTGCCTTTCTCCCACACCGTTTTGCAAAGCTGACAATTAGCATCTTTACTTTCAAGTAGCCAGACCATGCAGCCTTTTCCTTATAAATGTTCTTCCAATACAGGAACTGCAAATGCTGCAGGATTGAGTTCTGCACCTAGAAATATTTGAGAGAAGTATTTGCAACAGGAAGGGTAAGGGAGCTGGGGTTCAGCCTGCAGAAATGAAAGCTTGGGGGGACCTGACAGCAACCTAGTATCTGAGGGGGACTACAAGAAGGCTGCAGAGGGACTGTTTACGAAGGCCTAGATTGATAGGATGAGGGCCAATGGCTTCACATTAAAGAAGGGCAGATTGAAATGGGCTGTTAGGAAGTTCTTTAGCAGGAGGGGAGTTGAACACTGGAACAGATTGCCTAGGGAGGGAGATGAAGCCCCATCCCTGGAGATACTCAAGGGAAGGCTGGACAGTACTCTGGGCAACCTGATCTAGTTGAGGCTATCCCTGCTCACTGCAGGGGGGTTGGACTGGATGCCCTTTGCAGTCCCTTCCAACCCAGGCAATTCTAGGATTTTATGATGACGTGATTCTATTATTTGCTTCCAATCATCTAATCAGCTCCAGGAGGCACAAAGATAATTTTTTCTCTCTGTATAACCTTTGAACCAAAGGGTGAAAAAGCTCCTAGAAGATTGCTGGTTGTTAAAGGTTCAGAGCTGGAGCTAACACTTGCCAACACTACCTGAACTTCATGTCAGACTCAGAACACCAATCCACGTGCAACCCATGAGACACAATGGGCAGGTATGGTCAATGAAACCCCATTACGTTTAGCACCTGGTGTCTTCAGAGCTCATCTGCTCTTGAGTACTACAGTTCTGTGGGGTATATAGGCAAGTGATGATTACTGCAAGGAAAAAAAAGGTTTCTTAAGAAACAAGATAATAATGAATCTACAAAAACCATAAACTAGAGCTAAAGAAAGCAGATCTGTGGTTTGTGGCAGATGAACTAGAGGTAAAAGATGATGACTTCTTGGACAAAATTACTGTTCCTAATGGCAAATTATATAAATGCTGAAAAAAAGGAAAAGAAATAAAAAACCCTCAAGACAAAAACAGTAAAAAACTTACTGGAGGCCTTCAAAACAAAGATTCTGTGTATTTGTAAGAATACTATAAATAGTACATTAATATTTAATGCTTCCAAAATTCAGAATGTATTTGCAGCAGAGAACATCTCTAACATATCCACAACTGCTGCAAATGTTTTCCTTCACTGGAAGGGCTGTTTGGTTCACTACATCCCCAATGGCTAGGGAGCACATGAGCCATTTGCTGTGAAACACATGAGCTGCAAGTAAACCAACTCCATTTGTGCTGGTTGCTGCTGTATTACAAATTTTAGTGCCATAAACACTTCGTGAATCAGCTTCAAAATAATCCTGCATCGATATGTATGTTGGCGAAAGTCCAAGGATAGTTAACCCTTCAGATGTGATCAGGAAATGTATGTAGGCATGAATGACTCAGTTAAAGAATCTCAATCCTTGAAATTCATGACAAAACAGAAACCCTGCCACAGGGCACAAACTCAGGGAAATGGAAAAAATCAACTTTTACACACAAAATAGGAAAGCAGATGGACCATTCTGCACTGGGACTGTATTGCTATGTAACTGAACATCTACTTCATTAGAAATTTATAGTTATTTGGTAGAATCTGTAAGTAGAAAGATAATGCTTCTATTTTTAATGCCCTAGTAGCAGTATCTCCATGTGCTTATATCTAAATGCCCATAAATGAGAAAGTTTCCAACTTATTTGTCTGTGATAAAATGTTAATCTCTTCTGTTTCCCCAGGGACTTGTTATTCTGAAATACCATTTTCCTCTCCCCTGACTTTGCCTTCCTAGCATGTGTGAAATGTCTCTTGAAGAAACATCTCGAAGAAACAACAGCGTGCCCACCTCATCAACATCTACTGATTTTTATCACTCTGCTTTATCTCCAGGTTATTTTGAGAGCACCTTGGGACCAAAGACTGCTCAGATAGGGCTGATAGCATATTGCTTTATATGTTGGGAAAAGGTCAAGCTGGTTTAACTGACCTTTCTTGTAGGGAAATTACAGGTTTGCATGTTGTATTTTGTTATCCTGTGTGGATGGATTGGTTCACAGATCAAACATTACCTGGTATTCTGCTTCTCGTTCTATTTATGTTTCCATTTATACATAGGCTGGGCTATGGAAGTGTTGAGAAGAATTGTTAAAAGCAATATAAGCTTTTTTCTTTAATGTTGGGACATTAGCAAAGGAAGATGTCCTGCTACTTATAGAACCAGAGTAGGACTTTAGGAAATTTTAAACAAATTCCATCTCCATCTGACTCCACTACCACAAACCACCAGCCACTTCTTTCTCTTCAGCTGTCGAAGTGGTTTACTTCACTGTAAAATGAAAATAATGATCCTGACTTTCTTTGTAGAAAAGTTACTTGACTATTTAGCTGTAAACACATACCCAGGCTACTGAGGAGTTCTATGGACCATTCTACTATTGGTCCAGGTGTTTGTTCTGGTTTTTTGAAGCAAAGTACATAAAGAAGATGCTAAGGAAAGGTTTTGTAGTTCTTGTTGAAACTGTGAGTACCTTGACAGACTGGAGGATATAGTCATCCTTTCATTATTTAGGTCATAATTCATGGGGAAATATCAGAATGGGAGAGTCTAGTTAAGCAGTCTCAGAAGATACTTAGGGTATATTTGATTCCACGGTATAGAATCACAGAATGTTAAGGATTGGAAGGGATCTCAGAAGATAGTTCAGACCAATCCCCCCAACAGAGGAGTATCCTCTAGATCCAGTCAGGATCAGAGGATACAGGAAGATGGCCAGGTAGGTTTTAAAGATCTCCAGAGAAGGAGACTCCACAACCTACCTGGGCAGCCCCTTCCAATGCTCTTTCAAGAAGAGCCCAACCTTACCAAGAAGAAGTTTCTTCTCTTGTGTTCCAGCTGACACCCATTTCCCCTTGTACTAACACTGAGCAGAGCCTGGCTCCTTCCTCCTGACACCCACCCTTTCTATATCGATCAAAATTAATGAGGTCACCCTTCAGTCCTCTTTTTTTCCAAGCTAAAGAGACTCAGCTCCCTCATCCTTTCCTCATCAGGGAGATGCTCCTCTCCCTTCATCGTCTTTGTGGCTCTGTGCTGGAGTCTCTCGAGTAGTTCTGTGTGCTTCTTGAACTGAGAACTGGTCACACTATTCCAGATGTGGTCTCACCAGGGTAAAGTAGAGGGAAAGGAGAACATCTCTTAATCTACTAACCACCCTCACTCTGATCCACCTCAGGATGCCATTGTCCTTCTTGGCCACCAAGGCCCATTGCTGTCATTAAATCTTGCACTGCCACAGCAGGTTCCGGAGCAACTGAAGGACTGGCAGTTTTTATGGAACCATCAAGTGTAACTTTTTTTGTATATCTATTAAAATATATATTTATATATAATTTGGAGTCAATTAATTTTTCAATACATAACTGTGTGCAACTTTGGCAATGCTTTATGCACATCTGCAGAAGATGCAATTTACTTTTTCTAGAGCTGTCTGAACTAATTGGCTTCTACAACATCTTCAGAACATGCCAAGATTTTCACCACAACCTCTTGCTTCCCACCCTACGTTTAGGGAGCTAACAGTGTTTTGACAATTCTGTATCCCAGTCCAAGGAGAAGAGCTGTTAGCAGAAAGCACCATTTATTGTCTGTCTTTACATAACCACTGAAATAAAGAACACCTCTAACCAAAAGCACCCTAAGAGAAACCCCAAAGGTTAGTGAGAAGGTCCTTAAAGACAGAAAAATTCACCCAAACCCATCATAGAGAATTGGCCCATTCTGTCTGCAGCAGCCTGTCTGCAGAGAGGGAGGAGAGTTCCATACAAAGACAGCACAGACTCTTTCTCTGGGGGGAGTTTCTGTAAGCAGCCTCCCTTTTGTATTGTGTTGCTGCATCAACAACCTCCCCTCTGAAAGATACACCTCCTGTTGTTATCCAATCCAGACTGCCTCTTTCAAGATTGCTCTTAAGGGAAAACAAGCCAGGGGTGTATTTTTCTCCACACTCCCCCTTGAGAATCTAGACACCAGTGGTTTCTTATAGGAAAAAAGGAATCATCCATGTGTAGGCCTCAGTTCTCATCACTTCATCAACTGACACCCATATTTACAGGGATACAAAACTTGAGATGCTGATTCAGAGTACCGATTGAATTACTCAAGGTCAAAGCCAGAATTTGGAAAAAAAGAACTGTAGTGAAAACTCCTTGATTCTTAGTGCTTAAAGGCATGAGTTTCCACTAGACTTTACAGTTCCGTCAGTCACTGGATTTTAAAATGGTCACCTTCCCCTTACCCTAACAGTATAGGTTTGACATTACTCCAAAGCTGAAGATGGCAAATCCTGGAGTGTGGACTAATGTCACTGATAACTGCTTGCCTACCATCACACTTACATCTGTGTGTGACAGCAGAGGAAGGATTTAAAGCAGTGTTATCAACAGCAAATGCAGAAAGGCTATTGTTTAGCCAAGAGAAAGAAATTCCCTGGAATGAATGAAATATTTTGTAAAACTTTTAGCTGTGGATCCGTATTGCTGAGAAGTGGCCCATGACAAAAACCTGCAGGGGTGTCTTCACTCACTTTTGAAAGCAGAGTCTCAGAAAAGCCAAGAGCTGCAAAAAGTCAGACATACCACAATCTCTGACTACAAAGTGACTATGACGGCTACAGAAATAGGTAATTTCTTTCTAGTCTTTATCGCTAATGTATTCACATCTCTGCTCTCGTATGGGGAATACATATTGGATTCATAAAAATGAATTGAAATTTACTATTTCCTGGATTATCTTATTTCAGTTAAATCCTTGATTCGTAAGGCAATTGCTGAAGATAAATAGAAGTTCATGAATTGTTCATAAACTGCAAAAATTCAGAAGTTAGAGATGAAAAATGTAAAGACACACAGCCCTTCATCCAAAGGCCACAAATTCAAGTCCAGGTTTGAGATCAGCAGCAAGCAGGATCCATTTTCATTTTATCACCCACAGGCTTTCTGGGTAGCATTTGTGAACTCAGTTTGTACCCTCAGTTCCATCTTTATAGTGTAAGTGCCTGCATAAATAATTCACTAGAACACTGGAACTTGTCTGAAACACGAAGTTGTGAAATGTAGTCTCCTTCATCCAGCCAAAGGTATCATCTTCCCATACCAGCTAATTTTTTAACCTTCCACTAAGCTTTACGTGAAAGTAGATTCATAGGAGTTCCTGCACATTTTTCATAAAATAAAGCTCCTCAAATATCAATCCTTCCTAATAACTAACTCCTCAGGAAATGCCACCTTTGAGGCTTTTCTGTTCTTTATTGGACAATTATGAGGAAAATCTTCTTACCTGGGGCCTTTGGCTATGCAACTGTTAAAAAAACCCTTCTCCTTAACTGAGTAGTTTCTCCCTTTGGTTGGTTAGTTGAGGGCTTCATTGAAAGCACAGAAGAGGGGAGGGGGACAAGCCACTAGTTATTTTAGGTTCTTCATATTTCTTGTATTATGGGTTAGATTAATGGGATTTTGAATGCAATGTGATAATGAGATGAACCTTTAAACATTTTTTAATGTGCATTTGAGAGAAGACATCAAGACAGATTCCCCCCTTTCTCTGGTGGTAACCAGCACTCTTGAAGCAATTCCTAGTGCAATACTTTGTCCATTTGAACCACAGTGTTTTTAATCTAATGACGTTCAGCCTATGATATTGTGAAGGACAACCCCACTCCAGTGTTGTTTGAGATGAAGAGAGGCTAGAGGCCACTAATGTTCACATATAATCTACTAAAAATTAAGCACGTGTGAATAGTCACTACACTTCTGTCTATAACTACATCTGTGGAACTAGAGTTTTAATTAAAGGAGATCTTTGTAAGATTTTACCCAAATTCAAATACATTGCCTATGCTTAATCTGTCAAGAATTTTCCTAAGTGTTTGAAAGGCGTCTTCATTTTTTTTTTTTTACATGGTTGATTATACCATCACCTTGAGACCTTAGTCAAAAAAGCAGTAGGAGCTGTAGTTATGGACCAGTTTGTACCTGCACAGAACACCACTGGAGAACTGCTTCCAGTGGTCTCCATTTATTGCCTTCCACTCATTATATTCAGATATTTAGAAATGAAAACTTACAACTGACTTTAGAGCAAGAGTAATTTTAGCCTACAGGTACCCTACTTGTAGCCAATAGTAGTTTGGATGCTGACAAGTTGGGAAGAAATCTGAGAATTGCCCCTGTGCCAAAAGTTTTAATTCAAACAACCCCCCACTTAAGACAATTGTGCTTAGAAAAAGAGCGAGCATACAGAGCAACAGACAGTGTCAGGCAATAGCATGGCTTTTTCAGCTGTACCTACGTTAATACACAGAATCATTGAAGTTGGAAGAGACCTCCAAGATCACCAAGTCTAACTATCAACGCTACCCTGCCCATTCAGTGGGATGAACAGTGGGATGTTTTGGTCAGAGTTGCATTGAAGCCATCAGTCAGAGGTGTTGATAAAGCCGCTTCACAAATGCATGCACAAAGATTTTCTGATTTGTATTTACAGCCAGCCAATGAATGTAGAAAATAACCCATCAATACACAGATAAAAAGGATGCTGAATATGATTTTACAAATCACTTTGCAGATTACCTTCATGCAAATAAAGACCACATGTTAATTGCAGCAATACTTCAAATATTGCAAGGGATTAAGGATTAATTTTTTTAAGAGATTAGTCAATAAAAAACCACTACTCTTTTTTCTAGTCTACAACATAAACTTAATTACAAGTTAAAGTGTTAATGAACCTGCAGTTATTTTACCCTGAGAACAAGACAGATCGTAACAGAGTGACCAGGACTCCTCAGAACATTCAACTTGACCTGTGACTTCAGAAAACCCCACGAGGTTACAAGTCGATTACTTGAAGAAACCAGTCCTAAACTCTGATGTGGCAGTAAGAGAGGCTTTCAAGGTGCTTGAGCTTTTTCAGAATGAGTGTTAGGACCCCAAAGCACTTGGAAATTGTGTAGATTTTTTTAGGAACAGTTGCTTGATGAATCTCTAGCAGACAGTGGACTAAGTGTGTGGGGCCACTACTCATTTTTGTTATTAACCTCATTTGATGGAAAATTGTTTCTCCATTAATGTTAATCCCTTTAAAATACTGCTAGTGATTCTGCAGTTAATCCGTGTCCTTTATTTGATTGCAGAGACTAATTGCAGAGTAAGGTAATGCTTTTTATTGGTATGTGTGACCAAAAAGAAAACTTTAGAAGTGTGACTTTCTTGAAAAGAAGAAGCATTTTGCAGCTTTTATGGACTATGATCCCGATGTGAGAACACCTAGGTAAAAGATTCCACAAGCACAGAAAAGCACATGAAACTAGGATTTGTAGTACATTCTTACACAAAACACAGAAATGCTTTGGTTGGAAGGGACTTCTAAGATCATCAGGTCACCACTAAATCATGTCCCTCAGCACCACATCTAAATGTCTTGTACATATTTACAGGAGTGACAACTCCAGCCCTTCCCTGGGCAGCCTGTTCCAATGTCTGGCAGAATGGTCAGTAAGGAAATTCTTCCTAATGTTCAAACCCTGGTGCAACTTGCAGTCATTTCCTCGCTTAAAATCCTTCAGTACCATTAAAAAGTAGAAAAGCAAACATGATGAGCAGATGGTATTTTCCTCATGATCGATGAGAAACAGATCTCTGTAACACAATTTCTCTTCTTTGTACAACACTGGGCTTGTATTTCCATAATAGTCATGGGAAACCTCGGTTCACAAGGAGTTAGTAAATACAGGAACACAATGGTGTAAACGTTTAGTCCAGTTAGTAAAACAGATGTAACGTGTCTGAACTGCGTGGCAATGGAAACAAAGACCACTGGTTTCTGCAGCATTTAGGGAATTTGTGCCAGCTTCATTTGAAGCTCAGCAGTAGAACCATCAATTTAATTAGGTAGGAAACAATGAAAAAAGGCATGGGAATTTATTTGGGATGTAGAAAATACACATTTTTAGTGATATTTTTCCTCTGAACTGCTCACTACTAAACCAGTTAGTGCTGCCATGAGAGTAGCTACATTTAAATTTCCAATGGAATACTTCCTTCACCTATGAACGATTATTTGGCTGCTTCCTACACATGCAGGAAATCAGTATCAGATAATGTCGCAACCTTATTCTCAAGCCTATTATCACAGCTGTGAAGATTCATGGTACAAGGCTTGAGTTCTTGTTCCATGGTTACTTCCCTCTGCCACGAAGTGGTTGCCTAAAGCACATGAAACCCAAGGTAGCGTATCCATGTTTGACACAAGTCCTTTTTACACCCTACCTTGGCATCAGTGGTTAACTCAAGTGAAAGGGAAAGAGCAAATCAGACCCCAAAAGCTTTTCTAATGAACTTGCCACAGAAGGAAACAGTCTGTGGGCTGCCCACAGTGGGGTCATTTTTGCTGTAAATTGTGCAAAGCAGCTAAAATGAAGACAGCAAAGTCACGCTTCATAGACAAGTACTGTGCTGTGTGCTGCACCCACCACGATCAGCACACACATTTGAAATTTTGCTGTCACTCACTGTGGATAAACAACACACCTTTGCACTTATCTGCCACCTGTCTGTGTCCTGCAAGTAGAACTGACACAAACCTGTGGTGCAGAGTCCCTTTCTCACCTTTCCACTGACTAGAACCACGCACTGATGAACTGGCTCTGGCTCTCTGTGTAAAGCTTGCTGTGTTCCGAAGAATATTCTGTCCCGATTCTGTACTCACTCAGGATATGAAATCTAAGCGTGAAAGATCCATCTGACTGTATACAAATGAACTAAAACGGCTCTCAGAACAATTATTGTTTATCCACTAGAATTAAAAATCTATGCAAAATCTCCAGTGAGATGCAATTCTAACAACATCACTCCAATTTACCCTTTCCTTGATTTGCCACCAGTTGATGCCTTAACCATGGAATTCTTGCTCTCATCCTCCATTTCTTCCCAAGTTTTTTGTCTAATGATTTCTTATTTCACTCTTCATCATGACAGCTTGCTTCTTTTCATTAAACTCTATTTTACATCTTTCCCCTCAGTAGATATCCTCTGCTGAACTGACTGCCAGGACTGAAAGCCCCACCACCATTTCAGCCTTCCTGAGTAGCAAAGGGGAAGTTCTGAAGAGGTTTCATGATCTGTGTATTTTCACAAATGTGCTTTAAACACCTCCAGGGA
>VZRI01006762.1:0-25794 GCA_013397515.1 Upupa epops
GACCTAACATCACCACAATCACTAGACCCGAGCACTCAGTGCCACAGCCAGTCTCTTCTTGAATGCAGTTACCTGTCTGCTGTCATGAAAAAAGCCAAAGAAAAACCCTTAGTTTCCCAGCCCTTACAGAGGTAAAACTTGGTGTAAAGTTCCTTCTGTTTTTTTTCCTCCCAGGAATTCATTTACTCATGAGATCAACTCTTCTTTGTCAGCACATGGGCGCTGAAGGAAGATCTGTGAAGGAGAGTTGTAGAAAGATTTGGACTAGTAAAAAAAAAGGGGGGACAGAATAAGATTGTAAGAGGAAATCTTGCTGCCATGCAGTGTCCTGCAGCAGAGTTGGGATAGTTCTCTTGCTCGGGAGTAGATCCCTGTGTTGAAGTGTGCAATCCTCTGCCAACTCACGGAATAATCCTGATTGAAAAAGACCTCCTAGATCACCAGCTCTTTGGATAGGCAGAGAAAGGGAGTTTGTATGAGAGGCTGAATGAGTGGAGCACTGAGAAGATCCGCTGATTCTTTTCTCTGTTGTGAAATAGGACAGGTGCCAACAGTCCTGGGACTTCTTGCAGATGCCTTGCTTTGTTACCTGACACAGTGCCTCTCCTAGACCACTGCAGGGGTGGGACTTGCTTCAAGACCTTTAGGTACCTTCTCCTTTCACAGTATGGGGCAGACAAGTAGGAAGGATGACAGTACAAGCTTAGAAGCCTCAATAAGTAAATTGTAATTGAAGCCTCTGTTCCTCTGAAATGGAAGCCTATCAAATTCCTCCTTCCAACTGCAACCACAGTGAATGCTCACAGTGAGCCTGCCTCAAAGACAATCATTGCGGGAATGTTGGGCAGAAAGACAGTGTCAATCGGTCAAGAAGCAGGAGAGGAGGAGACGGAAGGGAATCATGCACAGAGGTAACAGTAGAACCAGTTTGAAGATGGTTAGAAATGATTAAGTATGCGGATAGACTCATCACTGTCAGCTGCATGATTATTCTTCACTGTGCCCTGGGTCCTTTGCACTATTACATAGCAGATATCCTGGACAACATCCCAGAGAGCAGGGAACATGGGTAGGATACAAATTTCCCTGAATTCTTCCCCTTCTTAGCTGTCAGAGGTGGCAGTTGTGTATTGCAGTCTTTTCTGTCCTCATATCTTATGGAGATAATTGGTTTTGTTGCTTTTTAAATATTACCTGTGATTTAGTGTCCAATTAAAAAGTAGTAAAATAGTTGCATTAGTTGTTAAACAGCCTTATCATTCACTAGGATATAGAGCAAATTCCCAAATATGCAAGTGGTCTGGAGACTTCCATTCATTGAGGTTATTCAGGGGCCCANCTGCTACTACTCATATCAAAAACCCTCTCACAGCTTTCTTGCAGCCCCCTTCAGCTGATGGAAAGCTGCTTGAAGGTCACCTGAGAGCCTTCTCTTCTCCCAGCTGAACAACCCCACCTTGCTCATCCTGTCTTCATAGGGGAGGTGCTCCAGCCCTCTGATCATATTAGTTGCTCTCCTCTGGACCACTTCCAGGAGCTCTGTGTCCTTCTTATGTTGGGGACTCCAGAACTGGATACAGGACTCCAGGTGGGGTCTCAGAAGTGCAGAGGGGGAGAATCCCTCCCTGGGCTGACTGTTCATGCCTCTTTTGCTACAGCCCAGGGCATAGTTGGCTTTCTGGGCTGCAAGTGCATACTGACAGCTGCTGTTCAACAGATGTTCCACCCCCGAGTCCTTCTCCTTAGCGCTGGCCTCAATCCTTTCTCCTCCCAATCTGTATTTGTGCGTGGTATTGCCTTGACCCAGGTGCAGAACCTTGCTCTTGCCCTTGTTGAGCTGCATGCAGTTTGCACAGGCCCACTTCTGAAGCCTCACAAGGTCCCTCTGGATGGCCTCCCTTCCCTGCACTGAGCTGAGTTCACTGCACAGTTTGGTGTTGCAGCAGACTGACTGAGGGTGCATTCAATTCCACTGCCCCTGTCTCCAACCAAGCGTTACACAGCACCGGTCTGAGTACCAGCTTTTGAGGAACAGCACTGGTCACACCTCTCCATTTGGACACGTTTACAAAAAGGAATATAAACTCCGAGCAGATGAAAATTCAAATCACTATTTATTGCAGGGGGACACTGCAGATGCTACCTGTCCATAAATACTGTTCATGTTCATAAATACTGTTGCTCATTTCTAAATGCCAGCTCATCAACTGGGTTGGTGCCTCCACCCCCTCTCTGGGCAGCCTATTCCAAGGCCTCCCCACTCTTCCTGTGAAGAAGTTTTTCCTTCTATCATGTGCCAAGCTCTTTCATGCTGTATCTCCCTGGCATTTGCACTCTGCTTTTTCTGCCTGCACACCGAGAACCTCTTTGTCCTTAAGGCTTGCAATTAGCACGAACTAAAAATTAGCATTGTTGCCTAGCTGAAGTAGGAGGAAAATGATGTGTGGGGGGTGGAACTAGATGATCTTTGTAGTATTTACTGTAAGAAAGATGAATGCCTGGTGAACCGGACCAGTCTGAGGTCTGACAGAGGGGGTGGAACTAGATGATCTTTAAGGTCCCTTCCAATTCGGGCCATTCTGTGATTTCAATAAATACCCAAGGGCACCTGTCTTCAGTGACTGCCTGCGTTAGCAGCCAGACAAGTCTCAATACCACAGGAATTCACGCTGTAGTTCACCCCCAATCCTTTTTACTTAATCTGCAGTTTGTTCAGATCTGTTCAGCTGGATACATTACAACAGAAGGATTTGAAAAACAGCTGGAAAAGGGGTGCTGCTGCAGAAGTGAGGATTTAAAAAAAGGCTAAAGTGTTTTATTTAGCAAGGAAACCGCACTGAAAATGGAATGAACACCTGGTGTTTGCACACTCCTGTCACATCATGCTGAGCAAGGAGGCTGGGGAAGGGACTGGAGAGAGAGTCTGATGAGAAGAGACTGAGAGAGCTGGNGGTGCTCAGACCCTGGAATGGACTGTTCAGGGAGGTGATGGAGTCCCCATCCCTGGAGGTGTTGAAGGACAGTCTGGCTGTGGCACTTAATGCCCTGGTCTAGCTGACTGTGGTGATGTCAGGTCCTGGGCTGGGCTGGATGAGCTCAGAGGGCTTTTCCAGCCTGTCAACGATTCTGTGAATTGATTGGCAGTTGTGAAAGTTAAATACTTGCAGAGGAAACTCTGTTGTACAAACTTGTCCACCAATTGAAACTAAAAAGATCTCTGTCTGTACAGCCTTCAAGCCTTAAAGTCTTCCACAGCCATCTCTTGCTGTGCAGCACCAGTTCCGACATAAGAAGCATTCATTATATTTCTCTTCAGAAATTCAGTCTGGAGTAAGTTTGCTCATCATTGAGTTTTCATGGTGGAGCCGTGAATAATAAAAATAAGCTGATTAAAATTTGAAGCAGGTTACTCAGTGGAGGTTTCTAAGCTTTTACTCGACAGTAGGCTGTGGATTTTTTAAATAATGATAAGATAGTTCAGTTAAATCTTAACTCTCTAAGTATGCCCGCATATATACTGTTCAGATACATCCTTCTCGCTAGGAATTTCATCACTTCTCTTTATTCAAAGGATTTTTTCCTCATGCTGCTGTTGAGCGCAAGCATTTAAGTTTATCGCTTGAAATAATTGAAACATTTTAGAATACTACTATTCTTTCAATCTAGATAATGTCCCTTTGAGAACTCATAAAGTAAAGCTGCAAAATCTGAAGATAATCACCAGCACTTCCTCCGAGGCAAGTTATTAATCAGTAGCAGGTTCACAAATAAACCATAAAACACATTCTGAAATGGAACTGTTCCCGTTGAGGTTTCCCATCATTTTATTCAGTCAATTATTAAAGCATTTATGTTGAGAAATGTAATTTCAAAAGCAATCAATAAAAAGTTTCCTCTTGGATAGAGTATTCTGGGAATCAGAAGTAGAGGAATCTGAAGCAGAAGCAACTGTGCTAAGATGTTTCTGATAGAGCTTGTTGTGAATACAAGAACACGAAATGAGCATTTTAAGGAGAGGTTTAAGTTTGATCTGAGGAAGAAATTCTTCCCAGAAAGAGTGGTTCGGCACTGGAATGGCGTTTCCAGGGAGGTGGTGGAGTCCCCATCCCTGGAGGTGTTGAAGAACCATGTAGCCATGGTGCTGCATGCCCTGCTCAAGTAGCAGCATGGAGGGGTTTAGTTTGTGTTTGCCATCCTCTCAGGGATTGAGGGGTTTTGTTGGTGTGGGGATGGTTGGACTCGGGGATCTGGGAGGTCCTTTGCAATCAGCATGATTCTGTGATTCTCTGATTTTAAAAGATAAAGTATGTTTGCTTTCTGTAACTCTTCCTAAGAACGTGAGTGAGATGTGATTTGCTTTAGTCAGCTCACTTACCCTTTTCTTACTAAAATTTAAGGTTGAAACTAACACCAAAAGCATTTGCTTTGCACAGTGAGATTGACATGCAAGATAAAGCCAGTGTGTGTAACGAACCAGCTTAGATTCCAAGGACAATTGCATTTTAAAGGTTCTCAGAAGTCACCCACAACAGGATTGTTGTCATATTTGAGCAGAACCATTGTTTTAGTTAACATGCTGACAGTTCGTTTCTTGATGGGTTTTGTGGGTTGTTTTGTGTGATTTGGCTTATTCCCTCCTTTCCCTTCTCTGAATTTTACTCTTAAGAGTCCCATCAAGTCACAGGAGAATATTTCTTCGCAGTGAGGGTGGTGAGACACTGGAACTGGTCAATTAGCTGCAAACTGGCTGGTACCTACAGCTACCTGAATCATATAAATGGGATTCTTAGTTTGCAGGGCTCAGGTATGTTTTCCATAAAAAAAGCTTGTGAACTAACCACAAAGTATCTACTTTTATCCATATTTATCCATAATACATCTTATTGGGAGAGAAGAATGAGTGTTAGTTCCTATTTTATCAAATCCTTTAATTCAAGTTTAATTGATTCAAGCTTTAAAGGCAACTTAAAATCCTTCAGTGAATTTAGGTTCCCTTAACAGCTGTTTCCCATGCTTCATGTTTGGGCGTTTTAGAGTAATGCTTTCCCAACAGCCAACCTAGGTTTCCAGTATTTCCAGGAACAGGAATTTTCCTGGACCAGGTTGCCCAGGGAGGTTGTGGCTGCCCCCAGCTCCCTGGAAGTGTTCAAGGCCAGACTGGCTGGGACCTTGAGCCCCCTGGTCTGGTGGGGGGTGTCCCTGCTCATGGCAGGGGGGTTGGAACTAGATGATCGTGAAGGTCCCTTCCAACCTCAACCATTCCATGAATCTATGAATTTTGCAGGAAATATCTTGAGTTCCTGAGAGGCGTCTCAGCTGGTGACCGTGGTCTTTTGAACAGTAATGTCTATAAAATCTTTCCATCTTGCAAAGTAAATACCTTGGCAAAAGAAGGTGATCCTTGGGAACAAACCTACTGCAGTAAGCCTGTGCTGTTGTAGGCATATGTCTGCTAACAGCTGAATAAATTATGTAAAGTAGGTCTCATACCTACCAGCGAAACATCCAACAGAGTCAAGGACTGCACTTGAAATGTCTCTCTTTAAAGAAGCCTTGCTTCAAAGTGATAGTGATCAAAGCGTGAATACATTCCCCCAGGACACACAAATGTATGCATAGAGAGATTATACTTCACATGCCAACAATGAATGTTTAGTTATTTGGGATCTGGCTATTACATAATAACAGTTATGAATGGGAAATGTCTTAATTTTGCTGTGACAACTTGACAGTGTTCCCAGACCTTAAATATTTCATAGCTTGTCTTACACAGACTCAGAAACGCGATGAAAGTGTTAATTCTGATTACAATGATGCGCAGTTCAGGAGCAGCCCTAATAATGTCCGGGTGGAACAGGAGATTTCATAGCAATCTACATTCTGTCTGTTTTGACTCTTCCAGAGTCAAGCTGATCTTCAAGGAAATACTACACAGTCCAGACGGAAAGATGGAGAGCAAAGACTTGGGGGTGTTGGTAGATGAGAAGCTCAACAGGAGCTGGCAATGTTGAGTGCTGCCCAGAAGGCCAGCTGTACCCTGGGCTGGATTAAAATGTGTGACCAGCAGGTCAAAGGATGTTTAAAACCTGCCTAGTTCCTGTTCAGCTGGATCTAGGGGATCCTGCTGTGGCCAAGGGATTGGACTGGAGGATCTTTCAAGGCCCCTTCCAATCCCTAATATTTTGTGATATCAGAGACTGGAAGAATAGTAAAGATGTAGAAGGACCTTTTATTTGTAACTCAGAATAAATTTTCCACCACATTTAACTGAAAATACAAAAGAAGCTGCAGAGTGGCACTAAGTCAGGAGGCAGTAAAGACCCCAGAGAGACACCTAGAGGAATATCTGAAGGGCACGGTTGGTTTGTAGTGTTTAAGATGCCAAAAAGGCAAAACCCAAAGTACAAGTATATGTGCTTGCTTTTTATTTGGCTTCTGTTTTTTTCAAAAGCAGAGTGGGGATTCTTTGAGTCACAGGGAATGAATAATTCTGTTACTCTCTGCATGCACTTCTCTTCCTGAACCATGCATTGTTATAGCTTTGCATATTTACCTCGCTGTTTAAAATTATACACGCAATTACCATAGTTAACAGGTTGTGACACGCTATGTTAGAGAGAAATTCTGGATTTAATAGGAATTTCAGTTTATAAAAGATCTTTCAATTCTCAATAAAAATCTGGATTCTCTACAAAAGAAAGTTCTGAGGGGAAAAGTACATTGATTTGTTTTGTTTTTCTCATAGATGCAGTGTTTTAGAGTGCTTTCCTTAAGGAACATTGCTAGATTCCTAGAATGGTTGGAAGGGACCTTGAAGATCATCTAGTTCCAACCCCCCTGCCATGAGCAGGGACACCCCCCACCAGACCAGGGTGCTCAAGGCCCCAGCCAATCTGGCCTTGAACACTGCCAGGGAGGGGGCAGCCACAACCTCCCTGGGCAGCCTGGTCCAGTGTCTCAGCACCCTCACTGTGAAGAACTTCCTCCTGACTTCCAGTCTAAACCTCCTCTCTTCCAGCTGGAAACCATTCCCCCTGCTCTGACCACTCCAAGCCCTTGGAAACAGCCCCTCCACAGCTTTACTGCAGTGCCCTTCAGGGACTGGAAGGCTGCTCTGAGATCACCCTGGAGTCTCCTTTTCTCCAGGCTGAACAGCCCCAACTCTCTCAGCCTGTCCCTGTAGGAGAGGTGCTCCAGCCCTCCCCTCATCCTTGTGGCCCTCCTCTGGACACCTTCCAACAGCTCAATCTCCTTCCTATGTTGGGGGCTCCAAAACTGGACGCAGTACTGCAGATGGGGTCTTGGGCAAGGATCACCAACATCAGCCATGCTTCTATTGATTCAGCCGCGGATGTATTCTAACAGGCTGTTTCATACTAGCAATCTGCCATTGAAATGCAGCTGTATTCTCGTGACATTTTTTAACTTAGAACTAACTCTGAGATGCGTTTAAATCTGAAAATGCCGTAACACAACCTACTCTGAATACAGAAGCCTTGCATAAACTGAATCATCCTCTAAAGGAAGAGATGGCCTCACTGCAGGAGAAGAAATTTTAAGTTCCAAATAGCTGTAGCAAAAGCATTCACAGGATAAATCATGAAGTTTGCAAATAAATGTGGGCTTGCTGTCTGCAGATATGCTGTTGTACAAATGTAGATGTTTCTAACCACTATAGCCTACAGACAGAAATAATCTCTTTTTTACAGGAAATACGAAAACATTGCTTGCAAGGTGTTTGAGGATAAGATGATATGATTTCATGAAATATATTGCCTACTCTAATGATCCCAAACCAACCACATCATTTGAAAAGGCAGCGCTGAGATTGCTCTGTACCTCGTAAGGGTTGAAATGGAATACATTTCTGTGTAAATATCATTTCATTTCATGCCACTTGTGTGCTGTACTGGCTTTGTACACGTCTCCTGGCACTATGTTTGAGAAACTCGTATCCACAATGCAACAGGCACATTGTCTCCCTCTTGTTTGTGTACTGATGGAGGTGCAAGCAGAGGTAACCAGGGCTGGCTGCTGTGAGGTGCTTCTCAGCGGCCAGTGTCTCACTGCCGTCTGTGCTAGGTGTGCTATTTGATGGGGATAGGTGTATTGAGTTATTTCTCCTACTCCTTGCTCTCTTAGAGACATAAGAAGCTGATTTTTCATTCCCATGGAAGAGGCACAATGGGCACAGGCACCACTGGCACTTTAGAGCAGCCCCTGCACAAAACCCACCCTTCGTAGAGGCAGACAAAGTTTCATCTTGGAAGGACAGAGAGGGCACTAGCTTGTGTGACAGGGCTGAGCGAGCACACAGTAGTGAGGCAATCCATGTTATTGCGGTGGCTTGGCCCTGGCTGGGGCCGGGTGCCCAGCAGAGCCACTTCTTGGATGTACAGGGGAGAGAAAAATATAACCAGAAACTAGTAGGTAAAGTCAACAGCAGTTTAGTAAAGCAAAAGCAAAGCCATTAATGGAACAAAGACAAATAATAAACATCACCATCTGCCTCTGATCAGCAGGTGATGTTTACCTGCTTTTCTGGGAAGCAGGGCTTCAGTGCCTATAGCTGTTGCTCTGCAGGATAAACTCCATCAATGAATGTTCCCACCATTCCTGCTTTTCCCTGTATTTTTTTATCTGGACTAACATCATACAGTATGGAATATTCTTTGGTCAGTTTGGGTTAGCTGGCCTGCCAACCCCTCGCCAACACTGATGAGAACGCTGGAAAAGAAAACAATACCCCACAGCCCTGGTGCTGTGTGAGCACAGCTCAGCGGTAGTCAGAGCACTGGTGTCGTATCAACACCCCTCCAGCTGCCACCACAAACACAGCACTGAGAGATGTCATGGGAAGAGGATCAATTCCATTCCAGCTAAACCAAATAGAGTTATTTTATAGTGTCAAGACACCTCCTGTTTATTTACCAGTCTTTTTACCTGTCACCTCTTTTTAACAGTGGCTGAAGTGTCCAAGTGAGGTCAGCAAAGCAGCTGGAGTCTCTGCTAGTGGATTCTGTCAGACATAACCCATTAACATTTATGGTCCTGAAATCACAGTAGTAGGGACTCTTAATTATGGCACTGACTCCTTGCATGAGGTTACTTCTCCATACCTAAAAACTGCAGCACTGGAAATGTATGGTCAGTGCTGCATTTCCTCATCAGAAAGCAGTACCTTATGCACAGCATGGAAGGTCAGAATGTTTAAAGTTATTCTAGGTTGTTTTGGGTTTTTTCTGAACTAATATCCAGTCTTGTAGTCATAAAAATAATTTCTATGGAATGGGGAGCAATGGTGGGATCTATTGAACAGTAATATTTACAGTTAGCAGAAAACAAATTATCTAACAATAAAGGAAAGGGTTTTCTTCAGAAGAAGCCTATAAAACTGCTATCTTTGTTTCTGATTTATGGACTTTCTTACTCTTTAGGAATAAATGAAGGCACAGTAGCTATAAAACAACCTATTGATTTTTGACTAAGGCTCTGTCTTTGTGAATTTTTACAGTTGCCTACATCCACAAATAAGCCCTGGTGTTGTTATTACAGAAGCAATATAAGTAGCTGCTCTTTGGCTGGCTCTTTGTACCTTGTCCCTCTGCCTAAATGTTAATAGCATCAGAAAGGCAATTTAAGTTGAAACTCAAGGACTTCTCAGTGTCATCCAGTGCTCAGACAAGGGGCAGTGGGTGTCAGCTGTAACACAGGAGGTTCCACATCAAAAGAAACTTCTTCCCAGTGAGGGTGACAGAGCCTTGGAAGGGCCTGCCCAGAGTGGTTGTGCAGTCTCCTTCTCTGGAGATGTTTGAAACCCTCCTGGACTGCTCCTGTGCGACTGGATCTAAGGGATCCTGTTGTGGCAGGGGGATTGGACCGGATGATCTTTCAAGATCTGTTCCAGTCTCCAACACTCTGTGATTCCGTGTGGTTCTGTGACAAACACACTATGATTTTTTTCTGTTTCTTTGGAAATTGAACAGCAGTAACAGGAAAGGCATTCATGGAGGGTTTATTTCTGGCTTCATCTTCGAGACAGCAGTACTTTTCGTTTTCCGCATATATTCTCCTAATTCTTTTCTGCAGCTGCTTTGTCTTTCATTTCAGAAGGGTGTGAGACTCTGCTTCCTCTGATTTACTGTGTTGGTTTATTGTTTTCTTTGGTTTGGTTTGTTGTTGTTTGCTTTTTAAGAGAACTACAGCAGCGATACAAAGCATGGACATTGTAAAGAGCAAACAAACAGATACAACAGGTGACAGTGCTGAGAAAACTCTGTGATAAAGCTACTAAAGTAATCGTGGCTTGCTGATGTTCTGAAAAAAACCAACAACAAAAGACCTGGATCACACAATGGGCTGGGCTGGTAGGGACCTCAGAGATCATCGAGTTCCAACCCCTTGGCTATGGACAGAGACACCTCTCACCAGACCAGGTTTCTCAAGGTTCCCTGCAGACTGGCCTTGAACACTTACGAGGATGGGGCAGGCACAACCTCTCTGAGCAGCCTGTTCAGGGAGGAAGTTTCACTGCAACAGAGAGAAATGCATGACCTCAATTCCACTGTGAACAAATAGGTGTGACAAGTATCTTGAAAAAGGGATAATTTGTGAAAAATACCTATTTTCTTCTCTGTTAGACTTCTGTGCCGGTGATGATTTGAGATATTTTTAGAGTATATTAAAAATAAGTGCTGTTATTTTGGTCTTAGCATCTTACACAATTGTCCTTTTTTAAATATCCTGTTAAAATCTTCAGCTAAACCCCAGCAGTGTTTAGTCCTTGCTACATTTCTTAAAGTATCACAGAGTTACTGAGGCTGGAAAAGACCTCTGAGACCGTGAGGTCCAAACAATGACCTGACACCACCACATCAGCCAGGCCAGGGCGCTAACCTGTCCTTGAACACCTCCAGGGATGGGGACTCCACCACTGCTCTGGGCAGTCCAGTCCAAGTTGTGATCATCCTTTCTGTTTTATTGGGTCTGAAATACTACTGCTGTGCTCTGAGCTCCATGGAGTGTTTGTTCTGCATCCGAGCTCTATCCTATAGGGGCTGGGAAACAAAGGCAGTAGTGGGTTTTCACATGTGGAAAGGTGGTTGAGTGGATGTGAAAACCACCCTGGCTTCACTGCAGATTTACAGCAAGTGCTTTCATACTGGCAGCTCTTTGCGATTTTTTTTGTTAAGTTTCCTTTTTTTTTCAAGATCACAAATTCTGAACAGTTTGGGTGAGGTGTGTTACACGTCGTTGTCAGAAACACACCGGATTGGAAAGTGTGAGAGGCCAGTCTCCCGTGGTTCTCCATACAGTTAATGGGGGCACTTTGGCTCTACCAGCCAGTGATTCAGAACAGGAGCTGAATGTGATCCTGCTGTGGCAGGGGGATCGGGCTAGATGATCTTTTGAGGTCCCTTCGTTTCCCTAATGGTTCCATGATTCTATGATGCTCAGGGATCAACTTGAAACCAACTGATGTCTCTTCATTGCCTGACAAAGCACCAGAGCTCAAGGCAAACCTTCCCAAGCTGAAGCTGGCTCTTTTCTGTGTTGTTTTCAGAGTCATAGAACAGAATTCCCAGTGCACTAAAATGTATTTTAAAGAAAAGAAGCATGAGAATGTAATGAATTTATTAGCAGCATCCCTGAGATAGTCCACTCTTCTTCGACTCTTTGCCTTGAAACACACGTCAAGTTCATGTATTTCATCAGTACCATGTCCTCACGGCACTTGCTACAGTCAGTATTCACAACGCATCAGCCAAGGAGTGTTTATCTCTCTTCTCCCTCAGGTTGTGATGCTCCTCTGCTGAGGGGATGTCTGCTGGTCCGTGTAGTTCTCATTCTTTCAGAACAACCATTTGCATATCAAAGACCTGACAGGAGTAAACATACTTTATACTTCCATCTGTCATTCTCTTCCCATTGAGACACCAAATAAGAGCAGCATAGCAAGCAAGAGGTTTGTGGGTTTTTTTGTCCTTTAATTCTTACCATTCTGCTTTGAATTCCAGAGGATGCCCAGCTACAGTTTTCTATGACTGTGTTTCTGTTAAGGTGTTTTGTTTGAAGCTCTCCTAAAAATTAAAGCAGTACTCTTAGGAGAAGTGGGGCTTCTGAGGAATAAAAGACGATGTATTCTTTCTTAAACTGTGTGTTGCAGTATTTAGAAAGGAACAAAAAGAATAATTTTAGAATGGCCTCCCTCTTTTGCCATTAATAAAACAGCATCACAGAATGATTGAGGCTGGAAAGGATGTCTAAGATCATCAAGCCCAGCCTAACATCACTAAGTGCCACGCCCAGTCTGTCCTTGAACACCTCCAGGGATAAGGACTCCCATTACTTCCCTGGGCAGTCGATTCCAGGGTCTGGTCACCCTTTCAGTGAGGAAGGACTTCCTAACATCCAACCTGACCCTCCCCTGGTGCAGCTTCAGGCCCTGCTCTCTCCTCTTATCACTAGTTGCCTGGGAGAAGAGCCTGACTCCCACCTGTCTACAACCTCCCTTCAGATAGTTATAGAGATGGAGAAGGTCCCCCGAGTCTTCTCCAGGCTAAACACCCCCAGCTCCCTCAGCCTCTTTTCATCAGACTTTCCCTCTACTCCATTCCCCTGCCTCGTTGCTCCTCTGGACCCGTTCAGCCCCTCAGTACTTTGAACTCTCTGTGTTTACCTTTCTACAATGAACGTTCTTTCCTTCTCTTTTTTGAAGAGATAGAATTCCTTGGTCTCTACTGACAATGACAACACATTTTGTTTTCATCTCTCATTTCTGTTGCACTGGTCTTCAATAATCATTTTTCTTCCTAAATTCAATGAGTGAATTTGTTGGGAAACCGTTAGGTTAAACATTTCCAGCAAAACCCTAACTGCCATTCTCGTTAGTCAGTGGCTTCATGCTTATTTCATTTAGGTGAGCATCCAGCTCGCCTCTCTGTGCCCGTGCTTGCTGATGGTGCCTGGGTTGAGCAGCAGCTGTAGGAGGCTCCCAAGGGAACAGCATGTCCTAGTTATTAACTACTACTGTGATGGTCTCTACAGGCTCAGCAGGGAAAGGACTGCTGGTTTCCCACTCTCTCCTGTCTCAGCGAGTATTACCATGGAAGCCACATTGTTCTCCTTTCAGCTTGCATCACACAGCTGAAAATGCAGATTCAGGGCTGTGTTTCTGGTCTTTTTTCCCTTCTTTTCTGAATTTATGCTTTTTATAAGTTGGCAGGAGGACTTCGTTGTGTGAAACCAAACAAATGATCAGCTGAGGTTTCTTTTGATTTTAGTTTGAAATCAATTCTGGATTTACTGCCACAGAGTTAAATTACCTTTGATAGAAAGGATAAGCTCAGCAACTCCTCAGAGCATGACTTTTCATTTATACTTATGCGGTACTGTGGCTGCAAGGGTCATAACCTCCACTGGGGTCTTTTGAGAAGTGTTTTACTGCTATAAACTTCTCAGACATTTGCTCAGCGGTTGAGAACACTGGATGCAGTCAAAGACCTCTCGCTCTGTTGTCCTTAGAAGCCATCTGTTTGACAAAGGTTAGTGTGGAAGAAACATATTAAACTAAACATCATCAATCTTGTATCCAGTAGACCAAAATAAAAATCAAACCACTAAGCAAAAAGCTGCTTGTGCAGGATTTGAAATGAAGCTGCTGGTTTTTCTTCTTCCCTTGGTAAAAGTTCTGTAGGATAAATTAAACCACCAAGAACCACTACCCCTACTACATGGCCTTGGCCATTGGAGCCATATAGCCACTGAACTCTTGTCGTATGGGGAGGGATGGAATCCAGCAAACTCCTGTTTAGATGCAGGGAATGTACCAAAAGAAGTTACGTGCAAGGCAGAATGCACCCAACTGCGTTATCTCAGGATGTTTTGCTCTTTGCCTTCAGCATTTTGCTTCCTGCTTCTCAGGCAACCTTGACATAGTGGAGCATGTGCTAGTTCTGGTGGTTCTTTTCCAGATCAGGCTTTGTTTTCTACTGATGGATCCGTTCATGGCAGATTTTGGAATAGACCAGACTGAGAGGCTGCTGGTCATTGAAAGAGGACATCTCTGTATTCTCAGATGTATTAAATGTGTGGCCAGTAGGTCTGCAGAGGTCAGCTTCCCTCTCTACTCTGCCCTTGTGAGGCTGCATCTGGAGTACAGTCTGCAGGTTCTGGGCTCCCCAGCTCAAAAGATTAAGGGGAACTAATGGAAAGAGTCTGGTGGAGGGCAACAGAGATGCTTGGGGGTCTAAAGCATCTCTCTTAGGAGGAAATGTTGAGAGAGCTGGGAATGTTTAGCCTTGAAAAGAGAAGAATGAGAGGAGACCTGATCCACGCCTATAAATATCTGAGGGGTGGCTGTAGGGAGGATGAAGCCAGACCGGTTTCAGTTGTGCCCAGTGACAGGACAAGGGGCAGTGGGCACAAGCTGGAACAGAAGAAGTTTCATTTAGAAGTAAGAAGAAGCATCTTTACAGTGTGAGTCACACAACACTGGAACAGGCTTCCCAGAGAGGTTATGGAGCTTCCTTCTTTAGGCAGCCCTGCTTTGAGAAGGCTCTCAGAGGACCTTCTAGCAGCTTTCCAGTCTCTGAAGGGAACTACAAGAAAGCTGGGGGAGGGCTTTTGACAGGGGTGGCAGCAAGAGGGCAAGGGGAAAGGGTGACAGACTTAAAAAGGAGAGATGGAAGTTGGACACGAGGAAACAATTCTTTACTGTGAGGGTGCTGAGATGCTGGAACAGGTTGCCCAAGGCAGTGTTGAAGGCCAGGTTGGCTGGGTCCCTGAGTAACCTGCTCTAGTGAAGTTGTCCCTGCCTGTGCAGGGGGGATGGAAGTAAATGATCTTTAAGGTTACTTCTGACCATGGCCATTCTAGGATTAGTAGGATTTAAACACTTTAAAGGGGAATTGATGCTTTGAGAAGTAACTCTGCAGGCATACTTGCTTCAATTCCACATTACTTCAAGTAATTTAAAAATCTTTTGAAATAAATGTGTGTATCCATGTTCTTCAGTGCCTTTTCTGTTCCCTCACAAAACATTTCAGCATTTGAAACAGATTTCAGAATTTGAAACAGTCTACTATTTTTTACTATTAATTTCTCATAAACTCCTGTGCTTCTGTGCTGTGTTTTGCTGCAGGTGGCAGCAAAGCCAAGAGACATTATGCAAAATGAGAGACACTGAGGATCAGGATCCTTCAATTATTCCTGCTGCTGCTGAACTGGCATTAAATGTCACAGCACTAGCATTTGTTTTGGTCTTTGCTGTAAAATAAAATCAGGATAGTGAAAATTTCTAATATTCTGATAAAATATGGTGTCATAGAGCATCCAGCATGATTGGCTGGCTACAGAAGTCGCTCTGAGACAGAAGAATGGGTCTTCTTTTCTGTATTTCCTAAGTCTGAAGTGAATGCCCAGGTGGCACTAAAGGCCAGTGCCATCCTGGCTTGTATCAGTTATACTGTTGCCAGAAGGACTAGGGACGTCATTCTCCCTCTGTTTGGGCACTGGTGATGCCTCACCTTGAGTACTGGGGGCAGTTTTGGGCCCCTCACTTCAAGAAGGAGATTGAGGGGCTGGAGGGGATCCAGACAAGTAATGGAGGTGGGGAAGGGGCTAGAGGGAGAGTCTGGTGAGGAGAGGCTGAGGGAGCTTGGGTTATTTAGCCTGGAGAAGAGGAGACTCAGGAGGGACCCTCTCCCTCTCTACAACTCCCAGAAGAGAAGTTGTAGACAGGTGGGGGGCAGATTCTTTTCCCAGGCAACTTGTGATAGGATGAGAAGGCAGGGCCTGAAGCTGCCAGGGGAGGGTTAGGCTGGATGTTAGGAAGCCCTTCCTCATGGAAAGGGTCATCAGACCCTGGAATGGACTGCCCAGGGCAGTGGGGGAGTCCCCATCCCTGGAGCTGTTTAAGAGCAGACTGGCTGTGACACTTAGTACCATGGTCTGGTGGATGTGGTGATATTAGGTGGTGGGCTGGACTGGATGTTCTCAGGGGTCTTTTCTGGCCTCAGTATTCCTGAGAGTCTGTATTTCTATGACATGCCTTGTTTGCAGTGAAACCCTCAACATGTATTTTTTCAGTTTGCTGGGTTAGATTACAATGCAGTGTTTCTGGTTTGAATTTACAAGGTAAGATTTTACAGAGATTCTCTCTATGTCAGCAGGTATCCCATCATCTCTGGCAAGATCGAAATCTTAATTAAGGGAGTCGCATACGTTTTGCACTTAAAAGTTCTTAGCCATCTTGTCTTCTCCTAAGGCTTTGAAATGGTTTTGTAGTAAAAAGTACAAAGGATCTGGCTGAATTATTCAAACACTGAAACTGTTCAAAGTGATCTTATCCATTGTGGCTGAATTTATCTTAAGTTGCTAGCTGGGCGGTTAGTGCAGGAAGATCATTCAATAGCTCCTGGAGTCTAGAGATTTGCAAGGTCAACAGTGTTGTGGAACAGGGCTTGACAAGAAGGAACCTAAGCTGCCTGCATTTATTTGGCCAGTTGCATTGTCCAGAGTGAGAAGGCTTTCTGCTGAGAGTACATCTATTACAGTATTGATCGAGCCAGCAGCTGACGGAGAAGAGGATTGAGAATTTCAGATTTCACAGGAGGTTTGTTTCAGAAGAGAGGCAAATAAACTAATCCTGTTGGACAAATTACGGCTTGTGATAGCGTGGTGGAGTAATCACAACAGAAGTGCCGTTTCTGTTTGTCAGGAGGAAACCCAGTGATACTCTTTGGAGATATACTAAGAAAATAGGTTCTGAAGTAGAAAGTAATACCCTTACCGTGTTTTCTGCCTGTGTTACTTACCTTAACCAAGCCGTTCTGGTTAAACAGAAACCTGTTTCTCTAGGTGCTGTGTAAAAGACGCTCGAGAACCTTCCTAACAATACAGTTATAAGCAGTTTGGGGTGAATTCCAATGAGGTATTGTAGGGCAGTGCAGTGTCTGTCTGCAGTCTTAGCTGAGAATTAACACAGGGCTTTGTCCATGCTTGGTGGAGAGTGAGGATTGATATCTCAAGCCAACTAGAGGTAGCAGAGTCCGGCATAAGTGAGCTTGGGTTGTTGCTTAAACTGGATGTTACAAAGGCAAAGGAGTAAAAAGATGGGATGCAAAAAGCACGCAGTGGTGATCTTTAGAATAGCATTCTGAACAGGCATGAACAGAGAAAAAACACCTTATCAAAGCAAGGGATGGAGTTACAGTTCAATCTTAATAAGTGAACTGGAATGTGCACATGGCTTGGGGACATTAGTGGGCATTTACTCTGCCACAGTAATGGCTAGGAATAATAGAATCCTAGAATGGCCAGGGTTAGAAGGGGCTTTTAAGATCGTCCAGTACCAAACCCCCTGCACAGGGAGGGACATCTTCACTAGGTTGGGCTGCTCAGGGCCCCTTCCGACTTGGCCTTGAACACTGACAGAGGTGAAGTGGCAGCCACAGCTGCCTTAGGCAACCTGTTCCAGCATCTCAACACCCTCTCAGCAAAAAATTGTTTCCTCATGCCCAATCTCAGTCTCCTCTATTCAAGTCTGTAACCCTTTCCCCTTATCCTCTCGTTGCCACCTGTGCCTAAAGCCCTCCCCCAGCTTTCTTGTAGCCTCCTTCAGAGATTGTAAACCATCACCGCTCCTCTTGTTACTCAGCTGTAGGTACCAGGGCCCTGATGCCTTCCTCACCTGCTTAGAGGCCAGTGTGACCTCCTTTCCATCCCATCAGCTGCTCCCTCTCCCCTTGGAAACTCTCCTCAGTCTCACCTATAAATACTTGCAAGGCTGTGCTTGACTTACATTGATCAAAGTCCATTTGGCAAGAAATACTTTGTGGTCTTGGGTCTGCTAATCAAGAAATGCTTCCTCAGATTATTCCTTAAAATTCAGACTGCTTACTCTGAATTAATAGGATTAGGTAGCAAACAGAAAGCTTTGCATTTACTGAATATTTGATGTAGAGTAGGAGTCCTCATAAACAATAGGACCTCACCGCGTTAGAAACGTTAGATGTGTCTAAATATGACTCCAAATAAGGATGAATATTTATCTTTTGCTGGCAAGTACTCTTTTATCTCACAGATTTTGTACTTTTTAACAGAGAAAAACAATTACCAGTTTATCACTTAATATTGTCTCGTATTTAGAGATGTATGTACGGGTGTTTTGATGCTCTGCAAGTACACCAAAACCCCATTCCCCACACGGAGGCAGTTATCTACACCTGTATTCTCTCCCACATCCTGAGCAGATGAGTTTGTTTCCAAAATTACAATGTGATACAGCTCTGGATTCCTTCACAGATGGACCGTTCTTATTCTTCCAGTATCCGAGAATAATTATCACAGCAATTAGATGGAGAGATTGGGTTCCATTTCACATGGGATACCGTGTGATTTACATTGAGCGAGTAAGAACTGACAGGATTTTGAGTCAGAGGCTTGGGTTTGATGTTGGGTTTTTTCTGTGTAATTATATTTTCAAGAACTCGTGGAAGGTGTGCCAAAGCATTCTTGTTGTGCAATGCTCTCAGAACATATGCTTGTGGGCCCCAGTGCCTCCCAAGTGATTCCAGCTTTATCACTTGGTCTTAAGACCGGGCTGGACATGTTGACAAACATTTAACAAGTGTGAAAGGTATTTCGTATGTTGTTGTAGTGCCAGTCAGAGAGCTGTGGTCAACAGCTCAAAGTCCAAGTGGAGAGCAGTGGCGATTGGCTTCCCTCAAGGGTCAGTACTGGGACCAGGGCTGTTTAGCATCTTTGTTGACTGTATGGACAGTGGAATTGAGTTGCCCCCTCAGTAAGTTTGCTGATGACACCAAGCTGTGTGAGGTGGCAGATACGCTGGAGGGAACGGAGGCCATCCAGAGTGACCTGGACAGGCTGGAGAGGTGGGCCAGTGCCAACCTCGTGAGGTTCCCAAAGGCCAAGTGCAGAGTCCTGCACCTGGGTTGGGGCAATCCCAGGCACAAATCCAGTGTGGGTGCACAACAGATTGAGAGCAGCCTTGAGGAGAAGAACTTGGGGGTGTTGGTCAATGAAAAACTCAACAGGAGTCGCAATGTTCTCTGATTTGCTAACTACTAATTCATTAAATAATAGAACAGTGAGAGATACAGATGATTCTTAAATGCACCTGACCCCCCACTCCTCCTTTTTTTCCAGACACAACTTTGCTACCTCCTTTCTTCACAGTGGTTCAGGGAGAGGAGGAACTGGGGGTAGGTGATGTGGCCAGTTTCAGTCTGTTCTGTGGCTCCTTCCTCCTCAAGAGGAAAACAACTCTCAGTCCTCCCCTGTGTCAGCATGGTGTTCCTCCCATAGGAGACAGTCCTCCATGAACTTCTGCTATCACGGGGGTCTCCTGAACACTGCAGTTCTCCCACAGATGAACTGGTACTGTGCCTATCTCCTTCAGAGCCATGGCCTCTTTCAGGAGCTGGCCTCTGCTCCAGTGTGCTCTCTTCCACGGGCTGTAGGCAGTCTTCTTCAGCAATGATCTGTGAGGACTCCAAAGGCTCAATTTGTCCTCTCACTACGACTCAAATGCTGCTCCCATGTTATCTTTCCCTACTGCTTCCCATGGCCATATCCTTCTCTCTTCTCTCCCCATCAAAACGAAAAGGAGCTTCCCAAACAAAAGGACTCTGAACCAAAATCATGCCAAACTGAAAGGCCCCCTGCTCAACCAGTTTCCCCTTCTTATACATACTTAATCACAGACGGGCTGCTTGGCTCAGCCTTGGACAAAGCAGGTCTGACTTGGAGCTTGACTCAGAGCTTCTAACAGAGGCCACGGCAGCAGTCCCCTTGTCCACTGCTTCAGTCCCACCAAACACAGTGTTCTGCAGTGCAAGGTAGAACCCTCATCCTACACAAATGGGATTGAGAGCATAGTGCTCATGAATATTACTTAAAAGACCTAATGGCAAGCAAATACTGTTTCCCATTTCACTTTGACTGTCTAACACTTGACCTTTTGTTTGAGATGATGCAGTTTTCCAGGAATAAGATGCACATTTTCAAAGATGCCTGAATTTGATTTCTTGTCTGCTTCTGTCTGCATCTTCCGAAAACTGTCTTGTTGTTGGGTGAATTGAAATCTGCATTGTGAATGTTCCTCCAGTGCCCTGTTCTGTGCGAGAGATTCTTTTTTTGACCTAAGGCATTAATTTTTCATCTTACCTCTTTACAGCAGTGATCTGTGCTGTGCTGCAGTGAAATGAATTCAGTATATTCTGAGGCTGGATAACCCTGCTGTGATGTGTTTGGGTGTGTACTCTAAGTCCCATTAAAATGAATTGAAGCCATCAGTCTCCCATTGCTAGATACTGGAACCTAAACTGGCACAGGTAGAGTCCTTTTTAACAGGGGATTTCTATTTGCTGTCCTTCATTTTTCTCAGGACAGTCTGTCATTACAGAAACTTAATCCCATGAAGGAATGGTAGTGAAATGCTTAAGAGAATTTATACACCATCACTTATCCTAAATCTAGCTGTAAGTGGTGCCATTGAGTGTAGACTCTCCTGGTCACAAGTACTTATTTCATAAAAAGAAGTAATAAGTCTTGACAATGATGCAAAGAAAACTGTTTTTTAAAAGATCAGTGTGTTAGGATGTGATGACTGATACTGTAAATAACTGTAAGCTCTAGAGAGAGGAGCTGTCTGTGTTAGCATTTTGTACTGTTACTGATCACTTGGTATCTTGGTCCATTTCTAAGTCATTATGCAGAGACATTCCTGATGATCTGCACTGAAATGGAATAAGCCTGCTTAATTCAGAAAGCTTTCAGTTCTGTGTGATCTTCACCAGAATTACTTGGTGCCAGCCAAGTATGAAGGGGAGAGCAGATCACACAGAGTCGTCCTTGAGCTTAATGACAGTGCGATGCGTGTTACCTGGCTCAGAACCGGCCCCAGTATAGAATAAGATGTTAGGGGTTCCTTTAAGATTTTCTTCCAAAACACTCAACTGTCTGATGAATGGAACGTAGTGCAAAGTGCCAACTGGAATGGGAGTCATATTTTAAGCTGAGCACAAAATCTATAACTAATTTGAACCCTAATTTGAGTAACACTCTTGAAAAATAGTCATTGGGAGATGCATTAATTGAAGCATCGTGTGGAACATCCTGACCAGTACATAATTTGACATATAAAAAGCAATATAATGAAATCAAAGAGTAAACTAATGAGATTCCTAGGATCAGAAGAGCTAAGCAGAATATTCTTGGTGTTGGAACATTGTACATACTGCAGTTTTTTCTTCAATAATTTGTGAAAATTATATTCTCATCGATCAATTCTAATTGATTTCAACCTCTTTGTAGTGATCGAACTACATGCAGTTGTATCTTTTGTGCTGCTACTGAAGTGAGAATAATTTAATCCTAATTGTGTTTGTCGGATCCTGCAGTGACAATATCATACTTTTTCACCTAATGCTACAAGAATGATGTTATTTTTTTACCATGAAGAACAAGAAGCAATTGAATTAACTGCTGTTGAGCATCTTGTAATCGTTTTGTTTTTCACTAGTGTTGCACTTCCCAGCACAGCTCGGTGTTCTATTAGACTGAGACAGGATCAGGGCTAAAACAGGAGAAACAACAAATGAAACTCCTTCTAACCAGACAGATGCTCTTTTGATCATGTTCTATTTTATACAGAGTTGAGAAGTTTGTACTTCTTTTTTTTCCCCTGTGATACTTAAACCTCACCAAGCTGCCTCCTAACAGGTTGAGCTACTCTTGTGTATTGTATTCAGTTTTGAACTCATTAAACACCGCTACTTGTTAAAATGTTATCAGCTACTATTGCTTTGGTTCCTATATTGCTAGTTTGATGTGAAGAATCACTACATGCAAGGTTTAGCTGTGTGTACACTTGGCTCTGACTGAGGCTGACTTGCCTTTTCATCAGCAAAAAGGGATTTGGAAGTTTAGGAGAGAAGCTCAGTTGGCCTGGTTTCCACCCCTGCTTCTGCTCCAAAAGTACCTGTATGATAAAGAGCGATCGAAATGCTGTGTTTTATCAACAACTTAAGCTGCTTAGCATCCCTTTGGTGGTAGAGAGCAGCTGTAAACCCAGCCTGAGTTATTGCACCAGTTACTGTTTGCGTAGCGGTGGGTCTCTGAATTCTTTCTCGGTTGTTTTTGCTCTCCATTTCTGCAGGGCTTGGTAGTATTGCTGTGTAAATTCAGGAGTTGTTAGAAACACATTAGAAAATGTGCACTAAACCCTACGTTGATATGATGGCCAACAGTGTAGACCAGCAGTTTAATGTGGAAATGGAAAGAAAACTATTCTTGGAATCATCAAAACTGATTAGAAAATGCATATACTTAGGGAGGGGCACGAGGGTGATGTGGGAACTGGAACATTTGCCTTACGAGGAGAGGTTGATTGCCTAGAGAGGAGAAGATTAGGAAGGGACTTAATCCCTGTCTATAAATGCGTGAGGACTGGGTGTCAAGAAGAAAGAGACAATCTCTTTTCACTTGCACCCTGTGATAGGACAGGGGCAGTGGGTATAAGATGGAGCACAGGCAGTTCCACTTCAGCATGAGAAAAAGCTGCTTTACTGTGAGGGTCACAGAGCTCTGGAACGGGCAGCGCAGGAAGGTTGTAGAGTCTTCTTCTCTGGAGACTTTCCAGACTCATCTGGATGTGTTCCTGTGTGAGCTGCCCTAGGTTCTATCATCCCACTTGAGCAGTAGGGATTGGAATTGATTATCTCCTGGAGGTCCCTTCCAACCCCTAATGATGTGGAGACGTTCCAGACCTGCCTAGATATGTTCCTCTGCAGCTTGGTCTAGATGATCCTGCTGTGGCAGGGGATTGGACTTGATGATGTTTCAAGGTCCCTAATGATCCATAATGATCCGTTATGATTCTATGATCTTGGTATCTGTCTATATACCTTTACATCTGTATATGTGGCCATTCACTTTTGTGTGTGCACTCACACAGGCGTTGCTCTTGCCTTGGGGAAAAAGACTTGCTTCAAGCAGAGAGCAATTGAAAAGATTCATACCCAATGAGATGGCAGTTACATCTGTCACAGGCTGTAGGTCTATTTATGATACTGGGACCAAAAGTTTTACGTGAGTAGGGTTTTATCAGAGGTATCCCAGGGGTGTTGTTAATCACTGATGATACATGTAGTAATTTAATTTCTAAAATCTCCTTGAAGTGACTTGGTTTTATCCTGTTAACATTGCTTTGTTTAAAACAAGAGGATCTTGCTTTTGACTGTGTTGCTTTATAGGTTACTTCATTGTTGGGAGCTTTGTCTGCTGGAAGATTTGATGTCATTGTAATACATCCTTCTCCTCTTCCTTATGTAGGCAGGGGCTGTTACTTTTCCATAACATTAGGGCATCTCTCTTAGGAGGAAATGTTGAGAGAGCTTCAACTGTTTAACCTTGAGAAGAGAAGAATGAGAGGAGACCTGATCAATGACTATGAAGGGTGGCTATAGGGCAGATGAAGCCTGTCTGTTTTCAGTTGTGCCCAGTGACAGGCCAAGGGGCAGTGGGCACAAGCTGGAACAGAAGAAGTTTCATGTAAACAAAAACTTTTTGACAGTGTGAGTCACAGAGCCCTGGAAAAGGCTGCCCAGCCAGGTTGTGGAGTCTCCTCCTCTGGAGATACTCAAATCTCACCTGGATGCAGCCCTGTGCAATGTACTTGGAGCAGCCCTGCTTTTGGCAGGGCAGGTTGGACGTGATGTCTTAAGATCCCTTCCATCTCCAGCGATTTAGTGACTCTGGTAGGATAGACTGGTATGAGTCTTGCAGAACTATGGCAAACCAAGCAATGCTTCTCATCTTTTTTGACTTTCTAGTATTCCCTGAACACAGCCTGCTGCTGCACCTTGCAAATGCATAGATCCTTAAATGCTTGCAGTCCATCCACGCAAAAATACTACGCATTTACAGATTACCCTCATCGTGAAGAACTTCCTCTTGACTGTCAGTCTAAACCTCCCCTCTCCTCTCCCAGCTTGAAACCATTCCCCCTGCTCCTGCCACTCCAAGCCATTGGAAACAGCCCCTCCCCAGATTTCCTGTAGCCCCCTTCAGGTACCGGAAGGCTGCTCTGAGAACTCCCCAGAGTCTCCTCTTCTTCAGGGTGAACCACTTCCACTGTCTCAGCCTGTCCCTGTAGGAGAGGTGCTCCAGCCCTCCACTCATCCTTGTGGCCCTCCTCTGGACATGTTCCAACAGCTCAATATCCTTCCTGTGTTGGGGGCTCCAGAACTGAACACGGTACTGCAGATTGGGGTCTCATGAGAGCAGCATAGAGGGGGTATCACCTCCCTCGACCCACATCAAAATTCCTTAATTCCTGATGGCTGTGTGTCGTGCAGAAAGCCTAGGAACAGAGGGGCTACCCTCCGAACTGCTGGCTGCCCATTGTATTTAACCAGTAGCCTGTTTCGTGGCTTACCGCTGGACCTCAGCAAACTCTCTTCAAAAATAAATCCCTTGTAATCTCAGCAGCATGATAAAGCCAGTAAGAAGCATTAGGCATCAGGGACTGCTTTTCTTCAGCAGTACATAGCCAAGGAGACTGGAGAAATAGAATGCTCTGTTCAGCTGCTGGGTTTGAAGTGTCCAGTTGAATACTGTATTCCCTGTAGCGGTGAAGTAAAAGGTGAATGCAGGAAAAATGAAACCTCATTTAAAGCTGAAAAGAAGCCACCATAAGTAGGCAGCAAAAATTACAGCATCTTCATTAAAAACACAAGTAACATCAGCTTCACAAAATATCAGAGCGGAGTCATTGCCTTCGTTAGTGTTTGTCTGTTGAGGGAACTAAGAAAGGCTATTGCACATAAAGCAGATTCTGAATTTACTCTCCTCACGGCTGAGATTCCACATGACAAGATACAACAGAGAAAAGACTTCAGAACATCAGGCCCTCTGCCTCAAAATGGAGGGTTTCCTTTCAAAAAGATCTCAAGTGCCTGTCAGAAACTTCAATGCCCTGAAAACTTTAATTAATTCTCAAGCACATTCTTTGAGATAGAGTACAAAAATGAGAGTGTGTTTTTTATCAAGCTCCTGTTACAAGGATGCTTCACTGAACATTTTAGTACAACCCCCTTGTCTCAGATACTGGAATATTACCATTAAGATTGCATTGCTTATTCACGATTGTACTTCCATTCCAAGGGAGAAGAGAGCTAGACTGGAGCAGTAGAGAACACAGCATTACAGTCTGATTTGTGGATGGTACTGTAGTCCTTCTAGGGAGCTAATTTTAAAATCTGACCTTTCTAAGTAGTGCTATGCTAGCCTCTTGTGACATGGAGAGTCCTGCCTGGTTTCTATCAAGAATCACAGAATTATTGAGGCTGGAAAAGATCTCTGAGATCATCAAGCCCAGTCCATGGCCTGACATCACCACAGTTAGACCAGGGCGCTAAGTGACACATTCAGTCTGTCTGTCCTTACACACCTCCAGGGGTGGGGAATGCACCACCTCCCTGGGCAGTCCATTCCTGTGTCTGATCACCCTTTCTACGAGGAATGGCTTCCTGACATCCAACCTAACCCTCCTCTGGCACAGCTTCAAGCCTTGCTGTCTTGTCCTGGCACTGGTTGTCTGGGAGAAGAGCTCAACCACCACCTGTCTACAGCTTCCCTTCTGGTAGCTACTGAGATTGATAAGGTCCCCCCTGAGTCTTCCCCAGTCTGAACAACTCCAGCTCCCTCAGCTTCTCTTTATCAGACTTTCCTTCAGTTCCCTTCACTAGCCTCGTTGCTCCTCTGGAC
>VZRI01006763.1:0-28961 GCA_013397515.1 Upupa epops
CCTGTTCTTTCTTCCTGCAGATATTCAAGTATATTAGCTTTAACAAGACAATGACCCAGCTCTCTTCCACACTGGCACGTTGTGCCAAGGACATCTTGGGCTTTGCCATTATGTTCTTCATTGTCTTCTTTGCCTATGCCCAGCTGGGTTACCTCCTTTTTGGGACACAAGTGGAAAACTTCAGTACCTTTGTTAAATGCATGTAAGTATGCAAGCAGAATCACGTTTCCATAACTTCATCAAAAGAACTGTAATTGCTTTTGAACCTCACTACAACTGCAACCATTATGTCAATCCAGTATCTATTATCCCACTGTAATAAAGTCACAATGGTTAGTAAGTTGTTCACAGTCATCTAGCTGTGATGTCTTCATGGACAGAAGAAAACAGTGAGAAAACTGAGGGTTACAGATTTCTGGTTGTCTGCTGTTTATCAGTAGGCATATGAGTAGCTGATCCTACCAGATTTCTTGCACACCTACAGCTCAATCCCAGCCTTTCCACGGGAGTGTTTAGTGAGAAGATTCAATCTGCTGAAGCCTAGACAGCTTTCCCTCAAAGTAAGGTTGTTAAGCTCACTAAAGGTGTTCAATGTGCAGAGTGGTTTAACATCTTTCTGCAGAGAAGGCTCACAGCTCAGATAATACTTAGTTTTTGTTCTGCTGGACCTTCTGTCATCTTCTCACCTGCTGTGTGTTCATAAGGGCAGTACAATGGCACTGCCTGACTGTCACTGAGACCATGGCAAACCTGTGGGTTTATACACCAGCAGGTAGCTTTTAAGTTCAGCTGCATTAAACATCTCTCTAATTTGGTGGGAAGAACCATACAGAAGTATTTTGAGGAAGGCTCAGAGTATTTGGTTTGGAGTTTGGGTTTTTTTTTCAATAGATAGGCACTCCAGAGTTCTGAAATACTTTGGCTTCCAAATATACTCACTGATCACAGAGTTGCAGTGTCTGCACAACAGCTGCATGAAAGCCTTTCTACTTTTCATCATTCATTAATTCAAACTAAGCTTTAAAAGCAATACAGTTTGATGCTACAGGGCTTTTACAGGAGAAGGAGTGTACTTATATTATCAAGATGATGGTTTTAAACACCAAAAAGGAAATTCAGAGAGTTCACTTTTTGTATTTATAAACATTCCAGATTTTTATAAGATAGCAACTCCATTTCTGAAAGTTGGTGGTCTTATAATATTCTAATGTCAATAAAAACTCAGCATGAAGCTCTCTATAATATGCTGTATAATACTCTCCATGAGATTATGTGGACATTTTCAAAGCAAAGCAGATGAAAATAACCTTCCCAGGCACAGAGGAGAGGGCTGACAGGTTGGTAGTTCTCAGAGTCCTTCTTTCTACTCTTCTGAAAAATGGGTGTGATGTTTCCCTTCTTCCAGTCACCAGGGACTTGACATGACTGCCATGACTTTTCAAATGTGATGGAGAGTGGCTTGGCAATGACATCAGCCACTTTTATTAAGACTCTGGGATGCATCTCATTTGGTTCCATCAACTTAAGTGTGTTCAGGTTCCTCAGGTAGCCACAAGTCTGATTGTCACTTACAGTGGGATGGATTTGGCCTCTATGGTCCCTGTCTTCCTGTGTGTCCACTTGGGAAGTGTGAGGAAAGGGGCTGCTAGGAAAGACTGAGGTGAAAAGTCATGGAGTAACTCAACCTTCTCCTCATCTGTTGTTACTCATTTACCACTCCTGCTCGTCAGAGGGGGAAGTCTCTATCGCCTTCCTTTTTTTTTATTGAGGTACTTCTATAAGCCTGTTTTGTTATCCTGTTTATCCCTGCCAAGTGCCTCCAGCTGTGCCTTGGCCTTCCTGACTCCAGCTCTACACAACTGACCAGTATCCCTCTACTCTTCCCAGGATACCTGTCTGAGTTTCCACTGCCTGTACAGTTCCTTTTCTTTTCATCTGACCAGCAGTTCTTGACTCAGCCATGTTGGTCTCTTTTCTCCCTTGTTTGGGTTCTTACACCTGAGAATCAAGAGCTCTTGCACTCTGAGGAGTGTCTTTAAAGATTTCCTGTCTTCTGCTCCCTTGTTCCTGAGAGCTGTTTCCCAAATGGTCTTCCTGAGTAAGTCCTTGAAGAGCTGGAATTTTGCTTTTGTAAAGCTCAGGTTCTTGAGTTTATTCCTTGTCTGACTCCTGTCCATTAGGACTGTGAGTTCTACTAGTGCATGATCACTGCAGCCCATACTTGAGATGGGGGATGACTAGTGGGTGGGTGAGCATGCACTGAAAGGATTGTTGGGGAAGGGAGTTAAGATATCCAATCTGAGACAGTCCTTCAGACCATTAGTCTGCTTGGGCAGTGTGAGATGTTTAGAGCTGGTATCTGTTACAGCAGCCATTTTCAGCTGATGTTCACAGTCTCACAGTACTGATGAGGCTGGAAAAGACCTTAAAGATCATCCAATCCAACCTAAAACCAACCAAGTAACCCTAACATCTGACATCTAGCTCATGCCACTCAGCACTTCATCCAGCCTATCCTTGAACACCTCCAGGGATGGCGACTCAACCACCTCCATGGGCAGCCCGTTCCAAACCCGGATCACTCTCTCAGTGACAAACCTTTTCCTAATGTCAAGTCTAAACCTTCCCCCATGGAGCTTAAGACTGTGACCCCTTGTCCTGTCTCCATTGTTCAGGGAGAAAAAGCTGATCCCCACCTAACTCCAACCCCCTTTNTGAACTGAGGGGCCCAGAACTGAACACAATACTCCAGGTGCAGTCTAACCAGTTCCTCAGACCTCTGGCATCCACTTACTGCCTTAAAGGGGTCTAAAAAAAATGGAGAGTAGTAACATCCACTCCACAGTGCCATGAATTCTCTTGCAAGAGAAGGCTTCAGTGAGTCAAATAAGGGAAAATTCAGGTTTGTTTTGGCTTTACTTCCTGTTTAGTCCACAGGAGATTTTGGACAACCAGAAATGTGTGTGGCAAACATGTTTTGCCTTCCAGCTGGCTATTGCTCTAACCAGATTCACCCCAAAATGCTGCAGGTACCTTTACCTCACAGTCCGATTGAGTAAGTTAAACTCTTCACTGACTTGTGCTTGTGGACATCTGGGCTGCAGGGAGGTTCAGGGCTCACTTCAGTGTCTGAGCACACAGAACAAATGCATGTGCTTTTTGGTGACCTTTTGCTCTTTCTTTCCTCCAGCTTCACCCAGTTTCGGATCATTCTTGGTGACTTTGACTACAATTCCATTGACAATGCCAACAGGGTCCTCGGGCCTATTTACTTTGTCACCTATGTGTTCTTTGTTTTCTTTGTGCTCCTGGTAAGCAAGACAAAATACCCTCCATTATAATCCCTAACACAATCTAATGACTTAGACTGTGCAAATGCTTACAGGGAAGTTTCAGTTACAATAGTATTGCAGTTCAAACAGACCAAAGCAGACTAAGATCATGTCCTTGCATTCGGGGATTTAATGCCCAGAGTGACTAAGTGCCATATTTGCATCCTTTAAGTGTGACTAGTAGGTCGAGGGTGGTGATTCTCCTCCTCTATTCTGCTCTCATGAGACTCCATCTGGAGTACTGCATCCAGTTCTGGAGCCTCCCACACAGGAAGGATATTGAACTGTTGGAACATGTCCAGAGGAGGACCATGAGGACAACTGGTGGGCTGGAGCACCTCTCCTACAGGGACAGGCTGAGAGAGTTGGGGCTGTTCAGCTTGGAGAAGAGAAGACTCTTGGGAGGTCTTATAGTGGCCTTCCAGTACCTGATGGGGGCTACAGGAAAGCTGGGGAGGGGCTGTTTACAAGGGCTGGAAGTGGTAGGAGCAGGGGGAATGGTTTCCAGCTGGAAGAGGGGAGGTTAAGACTGGGAGTCAGAAGGAAGTTCTTCATGATGAGGGTGGTGAGACATTGGATCAGGTTGCCCAGGGAGGTTGTGGATGCCCCCTCCCTGGCAGTGTTCAAGGCCAGATTTGATGGGGCTTTGAGCAACCTGGTCTAGTGCAGGGTGTCCCTGCTGATGGCAGGGGTGTTGAAACTAGATGATCTTTAAGGTGCCTTCCAACCTGAACCATTCTATGAATCTATGAAGGTAAAGAAGAGAAATGGACTGGGAATACTGTTGATATGGAAGCCAAGAGGGGTTCAGATCAGCTGCCCTGCATCAGCCACTAAACAGAGTCTCTTTCTAGGCAATGGGTGCAGAGAGATGCCGATAAAGACAATGCTAAACATCTAGTCTCCATCTGCCTGGAATTCAAATGTAACAAGATCTTACAGGAGAGGCTACCAAAGATGGCATTTAAGCTGGGAATAAATGTGTGTCAGGCCAGTGCTTTAGCTGTAAGGACTTCCTGCCCTGCATGTCTGAAGTGGGCTTCCCCTTAACTCTCTTTAATTTGCCCAAGGAATGGGCCATTGCTTAACTAAACTCTGTGTATCTGTGCCTGCCTCTTGCTGCCTCAGCTGCTGGAGCAGGAAAGATGCCTCATGCTCTCTTCTTTTTCTAGAACATGTTTCTGGCCATCATCAATGACACCTACTCAGAAGTGAAGGAGGAGCTTTCAAGCCAGAAGGATGAGCTGCAGCTGTCAGATATCTTGAAGCAGGTGATCAATACTGAAATCGGTGCTACTTTCTTACTCGTACAGCTCATGACTAGATCAGATAAAGGGAGAACTGGAATGGAAAAAGCCGAGGACAAACTTTGTCATGAAAAGCCTGACTACTAGGCTGGTGTGGCTTTGAAGACATGATCCTAATTTAGAGATGTGGCTCTTCCAACTGTTTTGTATTTTTGCCTGTGGAATGCTTAAACTCCCCATGTATTACTTAACATCTGCTCACCCATATTGCATTGTTCACTCCGCTCTGTTTTTCACTATCCTGTCTGCAAGATTCCATGTCTGTTTGCATATTTGCTAACAGAGCTACAACCGGACACTCTTGAGACTGAAGCTGAAGAAGGAGCATATTTCTGATGTGCAGAAAGCATTGCAGAACGGAACAAAAGAACTAGACTTTGAAGACTTCAAGAACAGCTTGAAGGAGTAAGTCAGTCAGCTCGAGGGATACCTGCTTAGCCCTTTTTCTTGGTAATAGAGGTAATTTAAATTCTCTGGGTTCTGAGACCAGGAGTTTAGATCTGAGCAATCTGGACTTAAAACCAAAATGCTTACTGTAATTGCTCACAAGTTTAATTCCCTGCTCTCTAGAGGTTTGCGTTGGAATCTCTTTCCTATTTGGATGTTTAGGTTTGACATTGGTAGGAGCAAATACCATACAGATTTTCAAAGGGGTGCTCCATGTCGTTAGACCTTAACAGTGTAACTCAGTGCTTTGAGCTTTCCCTTTCTATCCTTCTGTAGGATGGGCCATGCGGACCAGGAGATCACAGCAGCCTTCTCCAGATTTGACAAAGATGGCAACTACATCCTCGATGAAGAGGAACAAAAGCAGATGAAGCAAGACCTAGAAGAGAAAAGGGTAAAAAAGGGCAAGGAAAGAATCTCTCTGTTTGGTAGAGATCACTCCAGAGTGGCCTCAGGAATACTTTGTGGTATCGACTAAGCAGGAAATTCAAATAGAGTTCCAACTCTGCCTGGATAGCTGCTGAGCACATTACTGCCTGCGAGGCTCTGTTACTTGCAGTGAAGCTGACACAGACCAGCTTTACAGGAGTTTCTTTATCTTCTAGGTTGCTTTGAATACAGAGATTGAAAATTTGGGGAAAACCTACAGTGACAGCAAGCTAGATGAGAATCTGACCTACCTGGAAGCAAGGAATAACCACACCAATAAGGCTATCTGGGTCTCCAAAGAAGAATTCCAAGTGTATGTTTGCACTAGCAGTAGTTTCATCCCTTTGCAAATGAGGCTTCCTATTCCCTGCTGATTCCTTTCCTAATGTAGCTGTCTACACTGGTGCTGAGTAGTTTTAGTAAGATCTTGTCCCTTTTCATTTCACATGTGTAAATGAGTAGGTTAAGAGAGAACTGAGACAGTTCTGGTCTGCAGCTGTCAGCTGGCCACAGGCAACACGCTGTCCTGGTTCAGGTCAGAGGGTAGCCCAGATAACCAGGCTAGGAGAAACTGATACCTTTACAGAAGGTCCTGTGAGAATAAATATCTTTCACTTCTTGCCTAGTTGGCCTTCGTCCTCCACGTCTGAGAATAACACTTGGCTGTTTCTTCCGCAAGAGGAGCATGGGATAAATACAGCATAAAGAGTGAGGACATCTTGATTGTTCCTCTGAGAAACACTGAGTAAATCCACATAGGGCCCCCTACCAAAGGAGAGTGGGGTACAATCATTAATCATGGGGATATGTTGTGGCTGGGCTATGATCCAAATTGGTTGAGATCCACACTAAGCAGAAGCACAGATTACAGGTGGAAACACAGTCTAGCAGGGAGTTATGTCTCTGGTGGGTATGACTCAAGTATCTGATGTGGACCATACACTCCTGTTTGAGATCTGAGTCATTGTATGTGAGATGTCTGCAAATCCTACTGTTCATTACACGATGAAGCTTACAAATGCTCTCTATGTCTCCCCAGACTCCTGCAGCGTGTGCTGCAGCTGGAACAGTCCATAAACAGAATTGGCTCCAAGATTGATGCAGTGGTGAGTAAGCTAGAAGTGCTGGAAAGAAACAAGCTGAAGAGGAAGAACCTGTTGGGCAAACAACTGGATAATGTTAGCAAGGTTGGTAGTCCTCCATCATGTATTTGAACCAGCTTCAGGGCAGGTGACCGGTCCTGCTGTATGAAAGGGCCTGGTACCATTTTGCTTCCCCAATTCCCACAGACGTAATAGAAAATGGTTGATCAAGGTCAGCGTTTGGTGTGACCAAGCCTTTTCTATTTAAGTAAAATGACACAAAGCCTCTTGTATAATCCTCCCAGACAACCTTTAAACGAAGCTCCCAGCATCTTTTGAGGCCAAGATCATTCCTGTGGCAGTAGATGAAATTCATTTGTCTTCAGCTGCTCTGGACCTACCTATCCTCAGATATAAAAACTTAGAAAGACATACCGTCCTTCTGTCCTCCCAGCAAGAGAGGCTCATGACAGTGTTTGTGGACTGCAACGTTAACACCTATCACATCTATGGTAGATATTTGGTATGATGTGCCCACAGTAGCTCACTGCAGAATAGTGACTTTTGCTAGACTACTTACAGCCAGTCAACCAGCATATTTTGGGTCTTCACCTTTAAAGTCAAAGTCAACAAGGCATTAGGAAGCCCTGTCATTACCTTCTGCTCAATAATGAGAAGAGCCAAACAGCACAAGTGATCTAGTTGAGTCAGAAAAAAGCCTCTCTTGCAGAGTAGTGTTGTGATCCTTTATCTGAAGGGGTTTTTGGGGGTCCTACTTCTCCTGTGAACATGCCTGAAAGTTTTTCAAGTGCTTTTTCATGGGTTTGCTTTGACATAGTGTTTCTGTGGATGCTCTTGTAGAGGGTGAACAGGGTTGAACCTCTCCTCAGTTAGATATCAGGAAGATATCTAACTATCATGCAAACCTTCTGTCCCTCCTAGAGTTTTGCCAGACTTCTTGGTAGTTTGCTAACACTGCAGGTTACTTTTTCTTGTGCTTCACAGGAGGAGGAACCCAATCAGGAAGAGCTGTTCCCCCAGTGCCTGGGGAAAGAAGAAGCAGAAGGTTGTGGGATGGAACATGCACGGGGAAACAACCCGAGTGGCAACTCTTCTCAAAATGGGGTCTATCCTGTCTTGCCCAGGTCAAGTGTGCCAGGGTCTTGGGTGTCCAAGAACACCCAGACACAGTCTGATATCAGCTGCTAGCAAACAGCCCAGTGCTACCAGTCTGTCTCCTATGATACTAAGTCACTGACAGTTGTTTCCCCACTGCTAGAATAATCTGGACAGAGACACCACTGTTGCTAGAAACTGGTGATGTGAAAAATCAGGGATGCTCTTTTCCAGTGTACAGATGTATAATGTCACAGAGCTAGAAGTTTTGCCCCCCCATCTCTGCAGAAAACTTGAACCAGGTGATGTATTAGATTTTTGCCTCTCAAAAGCATGACACAAAGTCTGTTAACCTATCCTTTGAGATGCCAGAACTCTGTGAGCACTTGTGTCTAGAGTAGCACCTTGCAACTCATGCAAAACACAACACAACTGTCTGCAGCACAAAGATGTGGTTATCGTGTAAACAAAGCAGAATACAATCATAAGAGTGAGACAGAAAGGAGAAATTGAGTTATTTGAGTCTACCTGGTTGGCAAGAGTTTTGTTGTGTTATAGTCTACTTCCAGAATGCTTTGGTAACCCTCTCTGTGTGTTGGATTCTGTGGGTGAGAAAAGAGGATGCTAACTGAGTAACTAAAATGAGAGTTGACTCCCAGTGTAATTGGGAGGAGGCCATAAGAGAAAAAGCAGTAGGTCTGAGTGTAGGGAACAAACCTGTGGTCGTATGGTTTATAACACAGCTGTTGCCACTAAGAGATCTCTCTGTTGTGTCTCTCACACTCCTTAAATTGCATTTCAAGCTACTACAGCACTAGTACCATGTTTATAAAGTTGTGATGCTTCTCTTTGTGTCAAAGAAACAACGTGGTTTGCAGTTGTGGGTGGTGACACTAGTTCAGTTGAAATATATTGTGAAAATTAGTCAGCTTTTCAATCACATGCAAAATGCTGCTTTGTCAGACATTTTCCACTTGGAGAACTCTTTCCTTGTTGTGGGTGCAAACTAGTGCTGCTATTACATGGCTTCTGTAAATGTCTTTTAGAGTCTTAATCAGTGGTGGTCCACAATACAAACAGGTCTCAAACAGGCTCTGTAGTCTTAAAGCTGATAGCAGTGGTCTGATAAAACATTTCTAAGAACCCTCATTAGTGCTACACTTCCTGGTGTGTTATGCAGCACAGTGATAGGTCTAGTGGAAACCTTGTGCAGTGGGATTTTGTACTACCAATTCTTTAAAATGAATGTGCTCCAGCATTCTGGAACACGTCTGAAGGAGCTCAGGGTCAGCCCTGTCTCCAGATGGCCCAGGCTCCAGGGCTGTTACAGCTACAAGGCAGCATTGATAAACTGAAGCAGAAGGTCATTCAGTTGTGAGAGTCTGGTTCTCAGAAGGACCTCAGATTTCAGCTGGGAGCGGTGATTGCAGGAACCCCAAGGGCTAACAGCTCCCTTCCCATCCTGCTGTTAGGAACAAGGCAGGAGATGCTGCCACGGTTCTTGATTCCCAGTTCCACTGAAGTCAGAATTGAGCAAGAGTGTTTCAGCATCAGCTTTTCCACCTGAGCTTAGGACAACGATGTTGCTTACTTCCTCATACACAATATTGAAGCTTTGGTCTTATTCAGAAGAAAGCAGACTGTCAGGAGAATGTCCTGAAAAGGGCAATCTTTTGGTTGCAAATTTTAATTAAACATACACAATTGCAACTGAACTGAGATGCTGTGTGCTCTGTAATGGGCTTGAAGCTGTGCATACAGGCCCTTAATGTGGTTAATGAATTTGGTGCCCTGCATCAAAAGGCACAGACGAAGGTTCTTCCTTAAATTAACTTACAGAACTTTACTTTAGATCCTGTCTCTAAATTGCTCTCTGCTTACCGAGGTCTTATTGCAAAAGCAAATATATAGGTTGCTCTTTTGCAGTGGTCGAAGGAGTGTATGCCTTTTCCGCAGGCACAAAATACTGGTGAGGTCCTGAGTCTGTGTTAGATGTGCTTAGATGGCAAATGTTTGGGACGCTGGTCTATGAAGAACCAAGTCTGGCACTGTGGGAGAGATGCAAAAAACAACTGTCTTACAGAGTCAGTAAAAGACCCACTACTGGCTGAAGTTGGGTCCTTAACATAGCAGCAACTACTGTGAGAACAACCGAATCCTGAAATCAGCTCTTACCTAGAGAATGAAGGTGAAAGTGATGATCTGCAAGGCCTGGCTTTATAAAGCCTCAGATTTCTCACAGGGAGAGGGTGGTTTAGTTGTTCTGCTCAACAGGAAAGATGACACAAGACCTATCTCTTTGCATTGTCCGGTGTTTCCATTCCACTCCTGAGCTGTGCCAGACAGCCACGAGTAACTCCACCCACTGAGGCAGGGATGTGTCAAGAAATGACGTTCACCACACAGCTCCTTTCTGCACAGGAACCTGGATGAGTGGCAGGGGAGGCAGATGAGGCTAGAGAACAATGGGTTTGCATCTGGACTTAGATATACAGGACAGTGTCTATCAGTCTCAGACAACCAGGTCACTCCAGTCCTGAAAAGTAAGGGCATTGTTGTCTGCTCTTCTCCTACAGCAGTAGGAGATGCAAGATGGTTAGGTTTGTGCTACAGGGTTGGTTCATGCCTGAAACTTAGGGAGGCAGCTTTCCTCAACCAAAGGAGTCCATGAGACTGTCCATGGGGCCATTGTAACATAAAGAGATGTCTGCCTCTTGTTCTGCCTGTCTGTGGCAACTGCAAGGAGCCACGAGCCCAGCTTGCTGGGATTTCTCTGTTTTCTCTGACAGGAACAACCTGGCAGTTTCCTCTCCTTTGGGCTGCTGGGGCAGCAGCTTGATCCAGCTCTGTCTGGGATGAGACAAGAGCTGCAGGCCACAGTGGTCTCCTGGGTCCATCAACAGCCTGACCAGTGAAATTCTTTCCTCCTGTCTCACAGAATGACCACTCTCTTCACCCTGTGCTGTGATTTTTGGGATGCTAGTGCTGCTCAGTGTGAAAGAAATTCTGTCACTGGCATATGCCTATGCCTGCATGTGTCTTCTCTTGTTTGTTCATCTCTATGTAACTGTGTCTTGTCTCTTCCTTGTCAACATGCTGTCATGTATATGATGTGTCCTAAAGTAGAGCAAGGAAATTACTTGTCCCCAGCAATTGCTGTTTACGATTGTCAATTGTGTCTTCAAGCTGGTTGAGAACTAACATCAATACACCCAGTGGTAAATTCATATGGCTTCTCTTCAGATGTGTCCTTAGACCTCCCAGCAGGAGCTGGTATTATTTAGATTATATATGTCTGATAGGGAAAGTAAAGTATTTTTTCCTTGATACCAGGTTTTTGGCTGTGTTTTGTTCCAATTCGCAGACGGTAACCTTCTGAATCATAATCACACAGCTGTGCCTTGAGGCGGTTAAAACCCTGTCCAAACCCTAGTGTTAATGCACAAATGAGACATGGAGCAATTCATCAGTGGGTAAGGGGTGGGTGCCTGAAAGCAGGCTCAAGCATCTGTCAAGGGGTAGACCTAAGCAGCTGTAGTTATCAGCTTGGAAGCGTCCCTGCAGTGTCCCTTCTCTGGTTCTTCAGTAAGTTTAAGCATTTGTTTCAACACGTTAAGCATTTGTTTCTCTTCCTGTTTAAAAGGAATATGTTAATTCCTCAGATTCCTCACAACTACAGCCAAATGTTACCTTATCAACTGTGATAAGGAGTTACCTTATCGACTGTGACTAGTTTACCAGTAGATGTCAGCCAGCACCACTCACAGACCTTCACACCTCCAGCCCCTTCTCCGTTCTGTTTCCAAAGCAGATAACTAGTAAATGTCCCATTTGAGACACTGAAAAATTACATTTTCGGTGCCAAAATGAAGCAGAATCCACACACTTTATGGCACTAGATTTTCCAATCTGAGTATTTGTTGCAAACTTTATCTCTGGCAGATTAGAATTGTTTTTCCTCCCATCTGTGAACAGGGTTAGTAGAGGTTTTCCTTGTTTTTTCCAGTCTTGTGAAAAGTCCCTACCAAGTGCTAGTGTTAGCCTAGAGCTGCTGCTAACTACTCAGACTTCAGCATCAGGTTCTTGTTTGGAAACTGCCCCATCTCTTTCACAAACATTTATTACCAAGAATCACTTATAAATAAAAAAGCAACATCAGGAAACAACTACCAGTATTCACAGAGTTTATCAGTACCTAGGGAACCAAAACCTATCTGTTTTGGGCACCTTGATACAAGGAGGACATTGAGATGCTGGAACATGTCCAAACAAGAGCAATGAGGCTAGTGAAGGGCCTGGAAGGCAGGTCTTATGAGAAGCAGCTAAGGGAACTGGAGACACCTTATTGTTCTTTATAACTACCTAAAAAGAGGTTGTAGAGTGGTGGGGCTTGTTGTCTTCTCCCAGGTTACTAGCAATAGAACAACAGAACAACTGCTTCATGTTGCATCAGATTGGAAAACAACATAAATGTTGATTCTGTTTGATCCTAAGGGTGAAATGGAGACACAAACAAAGTCAGATGTCGTCAACCAATGGCTTTTATTGCCAAGTGTCAGGAAGCAAGAAGGACGATAAAAAGTCAAGGGAAAGTTAGAAAAATGTCAAAAAGCAGGAGAAAGTTACCATCGTGGGGGTCTTTATGGTATCCCATAAACCCGACTTCTATTGCTCTTTGACTCTGGGTGATTGCAAAGCCTGATGCAGAACAGGGGTCTTTTTATTCAACTGCTTCCAGGAAGCACTAGCCATATTCATGAGGTGTGCAGCCAGTCCCTATGTGGTTGGTGGAAGCATCATGCATGCATTAGAAGGACAGGCCATGCAGGAGTAGGCACAATAGTGTTCACCACTTCAGTGCAGTTGTTTACCAAGTTCTAGAAACTGTAGGTTGTCCCAGTTTGTCTGCAGGTGACTTTGATGCCTGCCTTGGTTTCCTCAGTTTTCAGAGTTGTTTTCAGGTTGTTCAATTCAAGCAAGACAGAACCATGGATTCATAGAATGAATTGATGATGAAGAGGCTTGAGACAGAAGTTCCTTTGGACCACTGTCCAGTCTGGACAAGAATCCAGTTTGCCATTCAGGGGAGATTTAGATTAGACATTAGGAAAAATTTCTTCACTGGAAGAGTGGTCGGGTACTGGAACAGGCTGCCCAAACAGGTGGTGGAGGCACTGTCCCTGGAGGTGTTCAAAAAATGTGTAGATGTGGCATCAGGAAAAGTGGTTTAGTTTGGGGCATGGTTGAACTGGGTTGACAGTTGGACTTCATGATCTTGGAGGTTTCTTCCAATATTAATGATTCTATGATAAAGAAGGGGAGAAACCAGCATCAGTGGATGAGTCAGGGGATTAAAAAACACATGAAGTGCCATGCCATCTTCTTGTTGGTCACAAAAACCCTAATTCAGAGCCTCCAAGCCTGAAAGCAAGGAGCCTGCTACTGGAAAAGCTGTAAGGGTAGGAGGAATTTCAGTAGGTGCCTGGTCCAGCCTCCTGACCTCAGAGTCCAAGGGATGTTAAAGTCAGTGTGCCAGGTTTCAGAGATAGCTGGCAGAATTCAACGTTCGATTGACTAACCAAGAAGCCCAGCCCATGGCCAGGGTTTCAGAGGCAGCAAATACTAGGTGTAGCTCACAGCCAGGCAGCTGTGGTGCATACATGCCAGGCACCCAAGCATGTGGCAGGAGGATGCCAGTCCCAAGGGCGCAGTAAGGTAAGACCCAGCCCTGGCCAAGGATGCTGAAGGAGGAATGCAAAGGCCCAGGTGACGAAACAATGTGAGTATTCGGTGATGGGTCCCCAGCCCAAGGTCACATCAGGCTTTGCTGAGGCTTACCACAGCAAGTTATAAAGAAAATTTTCATGACAGATGATGTCCCAAACCATCTCTGGGTGGTGCTGTATCCTGACCACTGCTGTCCTCAGAAGATAACCAAGCATTTATCTGCTGGCTTCCTCACCTCTAGGTGCCAGAAGGCACAGCAGCCTAAGAAACAGCTTGTCAGAGAAACTGGCTGTGTTGGTGCTGCCTGAGAAGAAGCTCAAAAGCCACCCCAAGTGATCATTTCTGTTAGCTGTATTTGCAGAGTCCCCGTCTGAAAGAAGGGCAGAGTTTTTCCCCAGTTTGCTATAGAAGAGACAACTGTAATGGCAATAAGAGATGCTGGTCTTCCCAAATCCTTTCAGGAATATAGCCTTTCTGCATCAAAGGTTTTTATCCTCTACAGGCCCAGAAGATGCTATACCACCAACATGTGTTCTCCACCATGGACACAGAAAGGTAGTGGAAGCCCCGTTGCACCAGAATCTGGTCCCTGAGCTGTTTACTGGATCACATTGACATGCATGACTGTTTGCCCTCAAAACATGGGTGAGCAACCCTCTGGCCACAGGACTGGGCTAAGGGGGTCTTTAGCACTGGTGTGAGTCATGAGCTGCCTTGGTAAAGGCTGTGTTGCTGAGGAGCTGATGAGGGTAGAACGGGAAAGAAGGCTGAATTGGGTAGAGTGTAGAGGTGGGCAATGTTAGCATCAGGTGTGGGGAAACAAAATGCAGCTAAGTTCAACGGTGCCTCTATTTTAAAACAGAACTGATGGCAATCACTTCTGTTCTCTAACCTGCATACTCAGGAGCAGCAAGAGATATGTCCAAATTGATTGCTCAGCATCTGGCCACCAAGACAGTTGCACCAAGGCATTTGACCCCTGTGAAGGATGTCAGGGGTCCTTATTTATGTCATGGAGATCTCATGTCTCCTGTGTTCTTAGCCTGGCGATCATGTGTTTCATATGCTCTTTCATATCTTTTATGAGATGACAGTGCTGAGATGACAGTGCTCTGTCTCTTATCCTGCACTCCTTGGCAGGTCATTAAGATGTCGGATATTTAGGGTTACTTGATTGGTTTTAGGTTGGACTGGATGATCTTCAAGGTCTTTTCCATCCTCATCATTACTGTGATACTGTGATACTATGATGTACTCATGGTCCTTTTTCTCTCAAACTGAGTTCCTGGAGGAGCTATCCCTGGATGTCTCTATGTCCTGGTGTGCAGCTAAGCTCATTACCACACTGCCACTCCTGGTGTTCCACACCTAGATGCTCATTTAGTCACCATTCAGAACAATCTTGCCTTTTCTATTATGATTCGTTACTCCCTAGCTACCTCTCCCAAATTACTGCTAGCTATCCCCTGCCCTAGGACATCTAGCTACCTTTCAGTGGTTCCTGGGTAGTTCTGGGCTTCCTCTGACCCTTTTATACGCTCTAGTAATCTCCATTTACAGAGCAGTTTCCAAATCAGGAGAGAAAAATAGTTCTGGAGAGAAACAGAGCAGCATCACTTAAAAAAATTGAGACACCCTGGCCAAAACAACATCAGGCCTTAGCTCTGCTGAAAAATAAACAAGCTAAATAGCGAGATGCACCTGGCACCTTGTGGAACAAAACTAATTGATCCAGCTGGAAGATAAGTACAATGAGCTCTAGCACAAGCAGCCTAGGATGGTTGTGCTTTTTCCTGTGGTGTTACTGGGAAATCTATGCATTGAAGTGCTTCCTTCTTTCTGTTCTCTTTTCATCTATCTTACTGTCTTTATCTTCAATATGAACATCTAGTATAGCCTACTGCTTTGATAACACTTGTTCTTTTTGATAACACTTGCTACCTGGTGGTTCCCTGCCTCTCTGCCTCATTATCCCTACTGGTGAATGTGATTTTTTGGCTGTCTGCATCAGTTAGTGACAGGCATAGAGAGAGGGGGAAGTTATGGATGGGTGAGAAAGAGCTAGTTTCTTATCTGTTCCCCAGAATACAAGCTGTTTACTGTCACGCTAGCTCATGTGCTGCTGTTGTGCCTTGTCCCTTTGGGGAGAGTCAGTGCAACACTACCTGTACAGCACCTACTGCTAAAGCATCTGAATTTGTTTGGGGCTGTCACAACAAATGCTGATGGTAGTTGCTCAGGCCTTGGGAGTGGACAAAAGTTAAACAGCTTTTAGGAATGGCTGGTGGGGCAGCCTGGACTTCGATCCTGAGGAAGGAGGTGACATATCTACGTAACTGTATGTGTGTCAACATTCATGTCTAGGGAGGGAACTGATCTCTGGAGAGCTGCGCTGGGACAGACAGAATGCCCTTTAATCCTGTTAACCTTCTGCAGGCACTGAGGCCCTCAGAAGGGAAGCAGAAGGATGGAGTGCCCATCCCCTAGTTGCACACTGTTCTTAAGGGAGTCCTGTTCCAGTAGTCTGGGCTCAGTGTGGGAGAATCTTGCACTGTGGAACTTGTACTGCTGTCTCAGCTTAGCTTGGTGTTGCTTGTAGGTCTGCAGTCCCAGGCTTTGTCCTAAAGGTCTAAGAACATGGAACAGTCATGACTGGTATCTCTCCAGATCTGCTTTATTAGGGAGGACATGGGAGCTTCCTTTCTTCCTAGCAGGTTCCCAAAGCTCACCTCTTACTAGCTGTACTATATTACTCCAGATGTTATGTTTACTTGGTTGGTTTTAGGTTGCACTAGATGATCTTTAAGGTCTTTTCCAGCCTCATCATTACTGTGATTACTGCACGGCAAAGATGGATCCCTGGTCTAGGTCTTTATACCCAGCTTTCTCATCAGACCTCACAGTTTCTGCTCCCTCTATCTTTTATATCTCCCGGCTCTTCATCTATCTAGACTGTGACAAGAGTCTTTATTTATCTCTATTGTACATCTATTTTCTCTGTAACATTACTGACAACAAGTTGTAGCTGTAAATATCTGAGCACATTTGTGATATTTGAACTACAGAAGAACTGCTATGGTGATTCAGATGTGCTAGATACACATATTAGAAGGGTTATTATACCCTTGTATAATAACAAGGGTTATTATACCCTTGTCTGCTTACTGGTTTTTATCCAGACAACACCTGTGTATAGCTCTATTGATCGTGTAGTTTAGCTTTGTGATTTCTGTCAGACTCAAGCCCATGGTACCCTAGTGTAGTGCCCTAGTTACACACTGATCTCCTTTACTCTCAGATTTGCTCAAATCCTTTTTTTTCTGTAGCCACTTAAGGATTTGGCACTGCCATGAATTCAGATAATGAGCTAAATGACTGACAAAACCTGACTAAGTCAGATTTTTTTCTACATGATCTGCAAGTCTTGCAAAAGATGACTTCCCCAAGACAAGCAGCATTTAACCAAGTAGGGGAGGCCAGTCAGCATTAGCTTTCACATGACGAGTAGTTGAGGTGGAAAAAGCACAATGAGTATTTTTTTATGCCTAATGTAATGAATTTGTAGGTGCAGCATTACAGCACATGTGTGCACATCTGTCCAGGGTGTGTCTTTTAGAATGGTTTACTGGAGCTCTTGGAAAATAAGAGGCAGGAAATACCACTCATGCAATGTGCCTGATACCGCTATCTTCTGCAGCGATCTCAGAGTTGCTCTTTTACTGAGAACATTGGGGTCTGCTTCTTGGTGCATTCTGTAGAGGAGGCAATAGAACTCAAGAGCATACAGTTCCTCCTGCTCTATTTTCTCATGCACTCATTTGCTGGCTCAAGTCCCTGAAATATTTTATAATCTTCATAAAATTCAGCATTAGGCAGGATTAAAAAAACACCTTGGATCCTCAGAGCAATGAAATCACCATCCCAAAGGAAGCATGAGAGATACAGATCTGCAAATTGTGTGCCCAGTGATTCTGCTAGACAAAGCCATGCCTGGCTTGATCAAGTGGTGGCAAGTCTTGGTCCATGTGGAAAGCTAGGCTAGAAGGAAACCTCAGCACTCTCTTCAAACAGATGTTGTTTGAAGATGCAATGCTGTGGCTCAGTCTGCAGTGAGACAGAAAGAAGACACCAGGACCTTCATCAGAGACTGGAACTAATAGCCCTGAGTAACTTTTCCAGTGTGTTCTGGGGCACATGTGGGATATGTCTAGCAAAACCAGAACCCATAGGGAAAAAAAGTAATGTTTAAATCGGCTGCAAAGGAGAATAATGTTTCTCAACAAGACTCCTCAAAGCCTGACTTCCTTCTAGTCCCTTCTCTCATGCCCAGGACAGTATCACGGTTGCTCCTGCTCTGTGACCAGAGGTTCAAGGCAGCAGTGGCTATGGAGTGAAAGCAAAGACCCCAAACCTGTGCTTAAAATCTACATAAAATCTGAAAGGTGACCTGAGTTGCTCTTGCCTTGATATCACAGTGTACCAAGGCAAAGCTCAGAGCATTATTTACTTAATGTTGCTCAGTAAAAGCAAACAGGGCTTTGTAGATTGGTGCTTGCTGCAGTTTTAAGCTAGGCTAATGCTTTCTTTACCTTTCTGTAAAGACCACATCCTCTTGTCAGAACTAGAGGCTGACAGTTTAAAAGGCAAATACCCTTCTCTGTGTACTGGCACCCACCAATCTACAGAGTGGTGTAGTTAAAGAAAAGTACTGTGTGTAACATCAGGCTCTCCTCAGGCTTGTTATGAGCATCCACCTTAAATAGACACACCCCTGGCTACTGTTTTCCACACCCATACTTGCAGAAATCTTCCTCAGCAACTGTATGAGCTAGATCAACTGAAACAGTTGAAAAATACTCCCGTGTGGGCTGGGAGATAAAACAGGCTGAGGATAAACAGCCCTTGAAGTCCAGGAGACTGTTGCTGGAAGAATGGCTTAAAGAAAAACCAGAGACTCCAGACAGATGCTGTAGTTGGCAAACCACACGTTCCACGTTTTGGGTGTCTCCTTTTTTGCCGTTGGGGTGTGCTTCGGCACAGCAGGCAGAGAAGTAGTTTTTATCTTCCATGAAGTGTAGGAGGAGTGGTGCTGTTTCCCAAAATTACCAGATGAAGGCATTCATGGCATTTGTCTGAGGAGCAGCTGAGGACTAGCTGTCAAGAGTAACCTGCATCTTTAATTGTGCTCCTTTGGAGAGTTGTTCTCCTGCACCACTGTGCAGGTACTATGTGGAGCAGCAAGTTCATGACTCAGAAAACAGCCACCTCTAAGCACACAGGCTTTTTTAACTCAATGTGCTAGGCACCTTACAAGAGGATTGTCATGGCAGCACGATAAGGGGTATTACTTAGAGTTTAAAAACACTTGGATACAGAGATATTTGTGCTTGGTGAAACACTAGAGCAAAAGTCTTCAGTGTAGGCAGATTTTCAAACAGGAAGTTATATCACAAAGGAAATGTGAACTCAAGACCACTTCTGACCCACAGAGTGACTGAAGGTAACATTCTTATTCCGCAAACCTAATCTTTGTGTGGCAAAACTTGCTTTCCTGACAGATCTTTAATGGTATTTCAACAGTAACCCCACGTGCTCTAGACTCTAGGCATCCCTGCAGAGCTAAGCAGCTACAGATGATGTGTCTTCTGCCTAGTACATTAACAGCATGGCAGCTGAGCGCATCAACATGCCTGCAGGGAGGCAGGTGCTGGAAAGGGGAGAGGTAAACCTTTGAAGTCTTTATTACTGCTGTTGACTGGGTGGCCAGAGGCATGCTTAAGCTTAGCTGAAGCCTTAAGCTGATGTAGCAAAAGGAGCTGTTAAAAACCCCACAACTCTGCTGTACAGAACTGCAGAGGGTAGTCAAACTGGAGGCAATTAATATGGTGATTTGACAGCTCTGCTATAAATCATATTTATAAACCATAAAAGCGAGCTCTTCCTGCATTCACAGTACAGAGGAGTCTGGGGATAGCGAGATTATTTATAGGCACAACTGTGCTGGGAGCGGGAGGCTGAGGAGAAGCCTTGACAACAAACCCACGGACATCCGATCTTCCAGCTCTCACACGCTCTCGTACCCCGCATGGCAGCGGGGTGGCAGCCGGTCGGACAACGGCTGGCCCCGGGGGGCTGTAGAACCGAGAGGCGCAGGCTGCCCGCAGACGGGTGCCACCACGAGCTCCAGCTCCCAGCCACGCTGGACCCATCCCGGGGGTGCGAAGACGTTCCCAGAGGGTGGGAGGGAGAGACAGCGGGAGAGCGGGCTCTGTCTCCCGCCCTCAGCTGCACCCCCTGCGCCGGGGATGCGCGGAGGCGATGGGCACTTCACGGGGCTCCCCGCACCCGTCCAAGTCCGCTTTCTCCCGCATCCCCTTCTTCCCGAGCCGGGAGGGCAAAAACGGTGCTGATCAGCCCTCAGCATCCCGACGTGGCGGATCAGAAGGGGCTCGCTAGCTCCACCAGCGCGGTTGAGGGCGGTCGGTGGGGGCGGCCCGGGGAAAGCGGCGGCCCCGCCCTGAGGGTCGCGCAGCCGCGGGCAGGGCCGCGGTGCTGGGCAGAGCGGGACGGGGTAAGAACAGCGCCTGGGCTCGGCGGGGTTTGCGTGACACCACGGGCACTTCCCGCCGCGGTTTTATGTAACCCGCCGCTCGGTCCCGCTTATAAAACCCCGCCAAGGCAGCCTCGCCGCCAGAGCTGAGCTTCGCTGCCGCTGCTGCTGTTCCGACCGCCTCTGTGGCTGCGAGGTAATGGACGCTGTGAGGCTTGGGACTGTCCTGGGGTGGTCGGCCAGGGGAGGAGAGNTATAAAACCCCGCCAAGGCAGCCTCGCCGCCAGAGCTGAGCTTCGCTGCCGCTGCTCCGACCGCCGCTGTAGCTGCGAGGTAATGGACGCTATGAGGCTTGGGACTGTCCTGGGGTGGTCGGCCAGGGAGGAGAGTGGAGCTTGGTGGATCGGGTCGGGTCGCGGCTCCTGTGTAGCAGTCAGGGCGGGATGGGCATTGTTAAGTACAGCCCAGCATTACCCGTGAGGTGCTGCCGCTGCCTCGTCCCACCTGCAGCTTCTGCTGAGCTGGGCTCGTCCCCTGTCGCCCTTGTGCGGTTCAGCCTGTTGGGGCTAGTCGGTAACTAGTGGAGAAAACAGTGTTTGTGATGTAGTGTGCTACAGAGCCTCCCTAAGCACGTGTGGTCTAGTCAAGACAGTCAAATGCTCTAAAATCTAACGAGGGCTTTGCCCCTGGAATCGCTGTCATCCTGACTTCTTTTCTCCTCATCTGTTGTGCAACCTTTCCAAGCATATAAGCCTTCTCTTGCTGATGTAACCAGCGGATCCTCTCTTGTTTCCTATAAGCAAAGCTTTCCCAGGAATGACTAGCTTTAGCTCAGGATGTGTCTAAGCTAAACAACCCTTCCTCCTCATCATCATGTTTTTAATTATAGAGAAAAATCTACTGCAAACTGTTGAGCTCCAAGCACTGGGAAGAGGCGCAGAGGGAAAGGCAGGACCTGTTTCTTTAGGTCTGGCTCTTATAGTTCTGTTTTCTTAATAGGATGACTACCTGTCTCCCAGAGAAATCCATTACTTCTGCAATGGTGGGTTGTGTTGATCCTGCCGGTTATCACCTCTCATTCCTGGGAGAAAAGAAATGCAGACAGGAAAGGGATGGTGGGTGGGATACGTGTACCTTTGCACAAAACTCAAGTAACCAGCAACGGATGGCTGTGTAAACACTTCTTAGCCTGATGACCACCTTGGCTTTCCACAACATCACAGTAAATCTTTAGCCTTCTGGCAAATACTGTCATGGCAGCAGCTGGAAGGGAAGTAAATGATTAGACAGATTTGTGTTGGTCTAACCTGTCATGTTCTTTATGGAACTTCTGGATGGATCATGTAGTAATGCTTTTATTCCTTGCTATAGTTCCCTGGAAAGGAGACAGGAAGGTATGTGGCTGTGAGGTTACCTGGCTGAAAGACAGGGTATGACTTATGTCCAGCCCTTGCACAGGCTTCAGAACCTGGACTGCAGGGTTTCCAGGTTCTTCATGTGCAACAACAAGAACTTTAAACTTCTCCTTGTTTTTTTTAATGAGTGAAGGGGTCTGAACTTGGTCTGTCAGTTAAAGCAACAGAAAGAGAGGCAGCCTCTTGCCAAAAGAGCTCTGTTGCTGTGACTAAGTGAATCAACATTAATTGTTACATCAGTACTGATATATTTTCAACCGTGTAGACACTGATGCACGGACAGGGAGAAGAGCTCCTTCTTTTGCTGTTCACATATTCACCTTTTAAGGTTGAGCTTCCATCCTGAGCTACAGAGGAGGCTTATCTGCTTGAACCAGAATACTTTATAACTTAGTGATGCCAAATAGTACGGTGTTTAAGTTTCCTTAATATACCAGCTTTTTCTCCTTTCTGTGGCATGTCTAGATCTTTTCCTGTGTGAGTGAGAACTTCTGATGTTCCTCAAGGTAAATGATGTCTACACACAAGTCTAAGTTTCTTTTCCTTTTTGTATCTGTGAAGTGTCTTGATACTGGTGTGACTGAAACATGAGCAATGTGTAGTAGTTTTAATGCATTCATAACTCCAAAACAAACTTGTGACTGCAAACACAGTGTATGCAACCAGTCTTCATTTTCATAAGCTCAACAGTTTTTCTTCCTGTGGTTATTCACACAGATTCCTTAATAGGTTTTCTCTGCTGGTGTGGGATAAGCATGTTATGCCTCAAGGGGGGAAGCTTCAGTCTCTAGCTTAAGTGGTGGCAACTTTCATATGTAAGTCTTCATGTTGAGCAAGACAGTGGCCATCACAGATGGACTTGTTTTTACCTCACTGGATGCTCTTTTTGTTGGTGTTATTTCAAGAACATGTCTTGTTCTTAGAGGCTATGTCTATTGTTCTGAACCTGTGGGTTTTCATGCCTTTGGGTGCTACTGGATGTCTTCCAACGCAGATGTTCATCTTTTTGGAAACTTGGCACATGTAAAGACTGGTGTGGTGAGCACGAACTTGCTTTTCCAAGACGCTTTCTGCAGAAACCTTTGCTCATGTGTCTCCTTCCCTGCATGTTTTCATCTTCTTTGTCTCAAAAGATGGGAACTGCTCAAAACGACAGCGACCTCAGAAAGGGAGTGGACCTTGACCTGTGTAACAAGGATATGATGGCAGACACGTTTGATCACAGTGTTATTTCCGTTGAAGAGGAAAGAATGGGCAACTTCCAACGTTCTTTTCCAACACGAGAGTCCCTCCGATCCCCTCGGGGCTCTGTTGTGAGTTTCCATAACATCCAGTACTCCATTAAGCAGTCCAGTGGATTCCTTTGTAAGCGGAAAACTGTGGAAAAGAAGATCCTTCATAATGTTTAGTAAGTTCTTGCTTAAATAACATATTGGGAGGATATGAATTAATCTGCTGCTGTGACTCAGTGACCTCAGCATTGCCTTCTGGATCCAGCTGTGCTGGTAAAGACATGAGTACCCCCCGCTAGTCTGCATTTTGTGTGAGCACTTTAAAATTTGCTTTTAGGCAAAAGAGCTGGGATACAGCTGTAGCAGTTTCAATTGCTGCTCTGAGCAATTAGGACCAAACTTGTGTGAACTTTTCTGCCAGAGCATCTGAGTTCCCTTAACTATGGTTCAAGCTGCAGTCAGAGGAAGTGAGTAGCAGAGAGCAGTTGTTTCTTTTCAAGATCCAGCTCAGCAGAAAAGACAATTTCTATCTTTTGTAGATTGCTTGTTATGCCCGGGTCTGGTTCTGTTCTGTCTGACAATCTGGGACAAGAAAGGAAAAAAATGCTTACTGATTTCAGATTTAAGGAGAAGTTTTTAATAATCTCTAAGTTTTCCTTTCAACAGCATTTTGTTCACACCTTATCTCTACTATGAGCTGCATGTGAACAGTCCTGCATTTGGAAATAACTCTTTCCTTCTTCCAGTGGCATTATGAAGCCAGGATTGAATGCCATCTTGGGTCCAACAGGCAGCGGTAAATCTTCGTGAGTATTTTCTTCTGCCTCTTCAAAAGAGTCAGCTGTTCAAAGCAGATTTGGGGTTTTGAGGGTGAGATGTGAGGGATCAGACCCATGAAAATTTGGCAATGCAATTTATCCTCTGGCAGCTTTGCTGGAGTTCTTGCTCTGCAGTGGTGTCACACTCCTCATCTGCTCCAACTGGTGGTCCATATTACTGCAGTTACTTGTGGTAGTGGCCTGAGTTAAGGCTGAACAGGAGTGTCTGGTGCTCAGGTGTGATTCTGTTCCAGACTTGCAATGAGGCAGGGAGAGATGTCATCCTATGTGAAGTCACTGCAGTAAGATTTCCTTGAACATTCTAGGCAAAACCCCTGTCTGACCACTGACAGGAATATGGTGTAACATCAGTCTGTAGGATCCTCTGGATCTTCACCAGCTAGCGGTGGGGGTGCATATGTGCTTGGGCTCTGTGGAGAGTAAACACCAAGTAGGCTATATCCAGCTAGTCCTGATGCAATTTTCTCTCCCATATAACCATGGTAAGAGAGCTCTCTGCCACTCTTTTGCCTTTCAGTATGCCAGGGATTGCCATATATGGCAGGATTCACACAGATGGATCTATGGTGACCCTTGATTCTCCTCTCTGAGGAGGCTGCTGGCTAATCAGGATGTTTTCAAGAGTAGCCTTTCATCAAGGGTAGTGATCAGTCGGGCTGGCCTCCACACTGGCAGTAAGGAGAACCCAGTGTTAAATACTTTTTACAGAATTAATCTTAACTCTAGTCTTGTTTACACCCATTGGGAATAATTTCCTTGAGATCAGAGCAGCTAATTCTGTGCTCCCCTGGCCGGAGAAAAGACTGCAGCTGTTTGACTGGATGCTTTTGTCTCTTTGCATTTGAGGTTGACTATTAATACAGAGGCTGAGTTTCTGCCTGCAGGGGTTTGGCTGCTGTGAATTGCAATAGTCAGTGTACTACCACACTGCTGTGGCACACCTTGTGCTGGAAAATCCTTTATCTACACCAAGTTTTCTGTACAAATAGCTAAAGCTCCCAGAGTAGAGAAAGCCCCTTTCCATATCCTTTGGTTTGCAGTATGCCATGAGCAGGCTATGACTGTTGTTGTGAGTTGTGGTACTTATCATCCAGTCAAAAGTAAAAGCAGCTGTTACTCCAAAATCTAATGCCTAGTGTTTGTCTGAAGTCTCCTAGATGTGCTGGCTGCCAGGAAGGACCCAGCAGGTCTATCTGGAGAAGTGCTAATAGATGGTATCCCACAACCTCCAAACTTCAAGTGCATCTCAGGATATGTTGTGCAGGTGAGTAACTGCTGTCAGCAGGTGCTGTGGAGCCCTTGGGAGGAAAGACCACATAAGACAAGCAAAGTCTGAATTGCTAGGTTAGGCCATTTCCAAAGATGTCTGCAGAGTCCAATTTGATAAATCAGATGTTTACAGTAATTAGTATTTTTTGGGATGTGGAAGACAAAAGGATCAACCTGTTACTCCAGTCAAGTCAATCTCAGAAATGTTTGTCTTCCCAAAGCCACATTGATGCTCAAATAACTGAGCTACTGTGGCTTATTCTTTATGCTCTGTCTTGAAGTACTAGCAAGGGTTCTTAAAAAAAAAAGGTGAGAAAAAAACCCCCCAAACAGTATCTCTTGTAAATCTTAGCAACAGTTCTAGCTGGCAGAAGTACCTTCAAGCTATCACACAATAATTCTAGGAAGTAAATAGATTCCTGCTGTTCTTCCTCTGATTCTGGCTGGTGAGGGCAGAGGTTCGTTCCACTCAGAGACAGGAAAAGCCTGCTGAATCTGCGGAAGTGGGTGGAGGCCTGGACCAATAATAGACCCTCAAAGCCCTGGGGGACTGGATAGAAGGGGATTCTTGGCAGCGGTATGAACAGCCAAAAAAGGAAACTGTCCAAGTTTCTGACTGCAGGCAGATGTGTAATATACAGCTCTTCTGAAAGCTGCTGGCTAGGGGGCTCTGGAAGGGGATGCATGTGATGAGACCAATGCTGAGTCTAGATCTTTCATGCCAAAGATCCCCAAATCCTTGCTGTTTTGTGAATGGCTTGAACGGAAGCTTCTTTCAGGTGGTCCCAGTTTGAGACATTTTATCTCTCAAACATCCAAAGCTACCAAAATTAACTTTAAAATGTTGAGGTGAGGTACTAAGTGGTCCCCCTTTCTTTCTACCACTGTGCAGTACTCCCTAGATCAATAAATGTAGCCCAAAGACTATGAACAACACTTAAAGCCTAAATGTGTAAATACATGTGTGCTTAGAGGGTTGGTTATATGAGCACATAAACATGCTGAGTCATGTGTTACCACTAAAGGCTGCTGGTGCTCCCTCCACTCATGCCTTGTAAAGTGAGGGCGTCATGCCTCAGTTTGTTTAATTTGTTACTAAGGTAGCTTAAATTCAAGGTTTAGTTCCCAATGTAGAGACCCAAGAACTCTATTTTTGAATCCAAGGATGGGGAGTGGGAGGTTAGGGTGAGAGACTGAGAGTGTGTGTGGAGGGAAGCGATGGCAGCAAATTCCTAAACCAGGTTTGGAAACAAAGACAGTTATTGTGACACTGCATGCTGAGTAATCTGTCATATTTCTTGCACAGCAGCATGTTCAGTCTTCTGTTAACTCCAAAACATGGTTGGCTGACACATGCTTTGTGTTGCTGACCAGCCACACCTGATGTGGAAGGAGTCCCAAAGCAGGCAAGGATCTTCTGCCCTGCAGCTTAGGGGCTGTGCCTTCTGAAAGGTCACTGGATTTGAACAGTGCCTGACTTAACGGGCATGTTTCTCAGCAGCTGCCCAGTGGTGCAGTCCTTCTGGTAGGTTGCAAAATTGGCTTGACTATCACAGTAGGGATGAAAGAGAGACCTAATGTTCCACAAAGACCTGATGTCAACTCTGTTTTGATTGTGATTGTTACAGGGTGCTGCAGGCTGTCCAAATGTTTGTCAGCTGGATAGGTTTGATTCTTACTCAAAGTGTACATCACTTTCCTACGGGGGAGCCCTTAAAATAGAGTCAAGTGCCCAAGAGTTCTACGTAATTGAGAAATGATGAAAATCAGGGGCCTCTTGGTGGAAAATCCTTGTTTCTCTGAGGATCTGCTGCCAACAAAGAACTGAGGAGAGTTTCTGGTTGGCAGCTGAACTTGTCAGGTGCTCTGGACCACAGCAAGGTGTTGCTTGCAACCAGCTGACTTGAATGACTCCCTCAGTATCTCTACCTTCAGAACTAAGCACTAGCAATGTTTGCTTCAGCTGGCCTCAGAAAAATTTAACTCTTTACAGAACAATCTGCTCTGCCTCCCTTTGGTTGGTAAGGGACAAGCATGTGCAGTACAGAATGGGGTTGTCTGCCCTTGAATGCCTGAACCTGAAAGCAGGCTGAGGTGGTGCTTGGTGATAGCTGGGACCCTGCAGACCAGCATTATCCCCTGATCTGTTTCTGAGTGACCTTGAATTTTGTGTCATGTAAGTCTTGAAGCGGGGCTTGTCCCTCAGTTCACTTCCCACTGTGGTCCACGAACAGCTTATCCAGCTGCTCCAGCGACTCTGGTGCCCAGGCAAGTAGCTGAGAAAGGAGGTTTTCCAACTGTCAGTTTGTACTGCTTTCAGGATGATGTTGTAATGGGCACAATGACGGTGAGGGAGAACCTGCATTTCTCTGCTGCCTTACGACTCCCCGACTCCATCACTGTTAAAGAGAAGGAAGAGCGAGTCACCCAGATAATCAGTGAGCTGGGATTAAGCAAAGTGGCTGATACTAAGGTGAGCAGTGAGAATCATTCTGCCTTTGGAAATATAGATACTTGACTCTGGGTGGCATGTATCTGCACATAGTGCAGCTACACTAAACTGACCGTGAAGCTGAGGACACTGCACACAAGAAATCAATGTCCAGCTCAGGCAGTAACTTGAACAGAGGCTTGCTACTAGAAGGGGAATATTTTGGACCCTATCCAGCAAGTTGTATAAGTTCAGAGGGGGGAAAACTGCCTTGTCATTGCTCCTTGGAAAGCTGCTCAGTCACTTCCTCGCTTTGTGGGACAAGACAGGAGAATTGTTTTACAGTGCAGAAAGCTGTGAGGAATGGAAAACTGGGCTGTGATGGAGAAGTTCTTTGTAGAGCTTGTTCCTCCCAGCAGCATTTTTACTCTCACTTTACTTAACCCCCAGTCTTTGCAGCAGGCAAACCACCAACAAAAGGCATGCCTGAACATCAATGCCACCTCTGACTACTGTGGCCTCATTCTGGCTTTGTCTTGATTGCTGAAGTCATAAGGTGGCTGGTACCTCTGAAAATCAGACTGTTTACTGCTGCACAGTCCCTCACACTGTGTCAGACCTGTCATCAACTCCTGGCCCTAAAGCCATTAATTGGACTCTGAAAAAAGGGCTGCTAGGTGTGGAGAGCCTTGAACTCCAGAGTGAGCACTGATCAGGTCTTGTTGCAAATACCCAATTTCTTTTGCTTGTAGGTAGGAACTGAATTTATCCGGGGAGTCTCTGGAGGGGAACGGAAGAGAACCAACATTGGAATGGAGCTCATCACAGAGCCACCAGTCCTTTTTCTGGATGAGCCAACAACTGGCCTCGATGCCAGCACAGCCAATGCAGTCCTCATCCTCTTGAAGAAGTAAGAGTCAGTTCTTCAGGGTTCTGCTGCAATTTTGTCATCTCATTAGTTGAAACCAGGAATGCCTTTATGGCTGAGTAGTGACAGTGCTTTTATTTAAAAAAAACAGCCAGACTAACAGACTCAGAAGTGGTAGTAAATTATTTATTTGAGTCTTTCCAAAGTCTGCTGAAGTTGATGGGAATCATTCCACAGCAAGCATTGGATCGGAGCCCAAAAAGCAGATGTAGCTTGGACAGCTTCCCTTTGTCACAGAGTGGGGTGGACTGGGAGGTCAGGCCTTGTAATTGTAATTTCTTGGCCTTCCAGCTGAGACTGTTAGTCTTTTCCTCCACTCTAGCAACAGCCTAAAACTGAGATCAGACTTCATCTGCAGATGTACCCTGTGTTTACCTCATCTTCTGTGATCTGGAGATGATCTGTCTTCCAAAAGAACCAAACAAGGCATGCCCAGAGAGGGGCAACAAATCTCATGAAGGGACCAGAGCACAAATCCTGTGAGGAGTAGCTGAGGGGTTGTTTAGCCTTGAGAAAGGGAGACTGAGGAGAGACCTGAGTCCTCTAAAAATACCTGAAAGGAGGTTGGAGCGAGGAGGAGGTCATCCTTTTCTCCCTAGTAGCAAGCTAGGAAGGACTAGAGGAAACTGCTCAAGCTGTGCTAGGGGAGGTTTAGGATGGATATTAGGAAGAATTTTTATTCACTGCAAGGTTTGTTGGACATTGAAGTAGGCAGCCCAGGGCAGTGGTGGAATTGCCATCCCTGATGGTATTGATGGTATTGAAAGGACTTGTAGATGTAGTGCTTATGGACATCTGGATGATTGGTTAGTGGGGTGGATCATAAACTGGCTGCAGGATAGAAGCCAGAGAGTAGA
>VZRI01006763.1:36505-52227 GCA_013397515.1 Upupa epops
AGGCAGAAGTTAGCAGACGTGCTGCTTAGCTTACATGTTGTAATGGTTTAGCAAGAGGGTCTAATTCGGTTTGGGTTGGTGCCTGTAATTTTAGCACAACAACCAGCTCTGTTGTAGGACTTTTGAAAGTAGAGGAACAGAAGGTGCCAATCCCCACTGCAACAGTGCATCGCCAGCAGTACTGAACAAGTTGAGACACCATGACGTCCATTCACAAGGTGATCTGGGAGCTGGAGAGCCAAGGTGTGGTCAGCAAGACACACTCACCCTTCAATCATCCCATTTGGCCCGTGTGTAAGTCCAGTGGAGATTGACTGTGGACTGTCGTGGTTTGAATGAAGTCCCTCCGCTGCTGAGCGCTGCTGTGCTGGACATGTTGGAACTGCAGTATGAACTGGAGTCCTAGGCAGCGAGGTGGTATGCCGCTATTGACATTGCCAATGTGTTCTCCGTTCCCTTGGCAGCAGAATGTAGGCCACAGTTTTTCATCTGGAGGGGCTTGCAATATACTTGCAACTGGTTGCCCCAGGGGTGGAAGCACAGTCTCACCACCAGTTATCATGGACTGATCTAGGATATACTGGAGAAGGATGAGGCTCTGGAACATCTCCAATACATTGATGGCATTGTTGAAGAAGAAATCTTCCAAAGGGAGAAAAGATCATCCTGATTTTCCTGAATGCTGGCTTTGCTATCAAACAGAGTAAGGTCGGGGGACCTGCCTGAGAAATTCAGTTCCTGGGGGTGAAGTGGCAGGATGGACACCATTAGATCCCAACAGAGGTGATGAACAAGATTACTGCCATGTCTCCACCAACCAGCAAAAAGAAAACTTGAGCTTTCCTGGGTGCAGTAGGCTTCTGGAAGATGCACGTCCCAGAGTACAGCCAGACTGTAAGTCCTCTCTACCTCGTGACCTGTAAAAAGAACATTTTCCACTGGGGTCCTGAACAGCAGCAGGCCTTTGAGCAAATCAAGTCGAAGGTTGCTCATTCAGTAGCCCGTGGCTCAGTCAGAACAGGGCCAGAGGTGAAGAACATGCTGTACACTGCAGCTGGGGACAATGGCCCTTCTTGGAGTCTCTGGCAGAGAGTGCCTGGAAAGACTTGAGGTAGACCGCTGAGATTCTGGAGTTGGAGCTACAGAGGTTCTGAGGACAACTACACTCCAACTGAGAAGGAGATCCTAGCAGCCTACCAAGGAGTCCAAGCTACTTCTGAGGTAATTGGCATGGAGGCACAGCTGCTCTTGGCACCCTGGCTGCCTTTTCTGGGGTCATGTTTATAGGGAAGGTCCCCTCCATGCATCACGCCACTCATGCTACATGGAGCAAACGGTCTGCCTTCATAACCCAGCGCACTGGCACTGGAACCGGAACAGTCCTGGAATCCTAGAGATATCACCAGTTGGCCTGAAGGTGACAGTTTCAATCCAGCTGATGAGGAAGAGCAGGTCGTATGTGCAGAGAAAGCACCTCTGTACAATCAGTTGCCAAAGGATGAGAGATGGTATGCCCTTTTCACTGATGGTTCCTGCTGTGTTGTCGGGACAAGCTGTAGGTGGAAGGCAGCCATGTGGAGCTCTGCGCGACAGGCTGCAGAGGCCACCAAAGGAGAAGGTGGGTCAAGTCAAGTGGCAGAGCTCAGAACTTTCCAGTTGGTCCTGGATATTGCAGAACAAGGAAAGTGGACAAAGCTCATTTGTGGATGGTGGCCAGTGCTCTGTGGAGATGGCTGGATAGATGGGAAAAGGCCAGTTGGCAACACCAGGAAAAGCTTATTTAGGCTTTGGAATTGTGGCAAGACATTGCCACTCAGGTGGAGAGGCTGACTGTATGGGCTTGCCATGTGGATGCACATGTGCCCAAGAGCCGGGCCAGTGAAGAATGTGGTAATGAGCAGGCGGACCAAGCAGTGCAAGGTGAAATCTCACAGGTGGATCTGCACTGGCAATGTAAAGGAGAGCTGTTTCTAGCCCGATGGGCCCATGACACATCAGGCCATCAGAGCCGAGATGCCACGTAGTGATGGGTGCAGGACAGACAGAGTGGCTTTAACTCTGGATGCCATTTCCCAGGTTATCCATGATTGTGAGATGTGTGCTGCAATAAAAGCAGTGCTAAGAGGGTGAAGCCTCTATGGTATGGTGGCCAATGGGGCAAATACCGGTACGGAGAGGCGAGGCAGACAGACTATATCACCTTGCCACAAACCCGCCAAGGTAAGCACTGTGTTTACCATGGTGGAGGGCACCAGTGGGTGGCTGGAGACGTACGTGATGCCTCATGCCACTGCCTACAACACCATCCTGGGCCTTGAAAAGCAAGTCCTCTGGTGACATGGCACCCCAGAGAGAACTGATTCAGACAATGAGACTCACTTGAAGAACAGCCTGGTCACCTCCTGGGCTGTCATATTCCCTACCATGCTCTATGTTGTCCATATTGTGGACATTGGGTTGATGCTGGTCCTGCATGTGTGTTTTGGGACTGGGGTGTGTAAAGCTGGGGTTTTTTTTAACTGCACATTCAGGCCCTTCTTCCAGGACACAAGGCGGAGACAACCAGTGCAGCTCACTCATCGCACCCCTGAAGACAAATGTGGCCATGTTGGTTGCCTTCAACATGGCAGTGCTGGTACCTGCTGTCTACCTGCTGTAGACCAGGGTCTACAGTCATGCAAGTGACTCTGGCTTGTTTAGCTATAGGTGGATTATGGCAGGGCTCCAGGTGTGTTTTGCCTGGTACCGTGGAGAGATACCCTCTGCTCCCATCGGAAACCTTCCCCTGCAGATGCGGCGTCTGGGGTCCTACGTGCTGTTGACATTGTTTGGAGGCGGCACTCCCCAGTGCCTCAACTGCCTCTACCACCCCACCTTGTTTAGATATTCGTCTGCAGACTCTTCCCAATACTAGAATCTGAACTGAGGGAGAGAGTGTTGTAATATAGCTAAGCATTTGTAGTAGCTTTATGTGTTGTACTGGTGTTAGATATTCATGTTCAGGAAGTTTAATGCATTTTATACTGGTTTTTATATGGTTCTTGTTGTTCAATTAATAGAAGAAAAGTTGATGTTTGTTGGGGAATATGTTGGGGAAAAGAGAAGAGAAGGAAAAGGAGGTGATACATTGGTGGAATGTAGTAGGGCAGAGAAAGACCCCCAGTTTGTATCTCGTCTCTGTTCCCTTCTTTTCAGTGTTATAACCATAGGTTTGTCCCACCATTTGGCAGGACAAAGCTGCATGGGGGAGGGAGGAGAAAGGTGGACGGGAGAGGTCTCCTGGGGAAGTGGGAAAACTTTTTAGGTTTATTTTTGAGCGGTAGATTTTCTAATGTTATGATTGGAAATTCTTTTTGAGCGGGAGTTCTCAGCTGTATGACTGGATATTTTGTGCAGGAAATCAGTTCAGTTCTGGGAATGGTTTACTGTGATTTTGGGACTGGTTTAGCCACCTTCTTGGGTGCTCTTTGCTGCTGTGTGTCACCGCTTCTGGACCCCCTGCTGTTCACTGTGGACTGTTAACTGTTTTTCCCTTCCCTGGATCTGTGAACTTACGGCTGCTCACCCTACTGGAGTTTGCCTTTCCCGGACCCTGCCATGGGAGCTGCTTCCTGTGGNTGTTCACTGTGGACTTCTGTTTTTCCCTTCCCTGGATCTGTGAACTTATGGCTGCTCGCCCTACTGGAGTTTGCCTTTCCCGGACCCTGCCATGGGAGCTGCTTCCTGTGGAACCCGCTTTGCAGCTTTTTTTGCTTCACTGCAGCCACTTTTCCCTGGGGATTTTGTGGATTTCAGGTTTTGGGGGGTGGTGGGTTTTTGGTATAGGGTATGGGTTTTGGTGAGGGGAATTACCTTTGTTTTTGTTAGTATTGTTATTTAAAAAGTCATCTCTATTTTTTTCACTTGCATTCTAGGTGTCAAACCTTTTTTTATCACATAGATCGAGGGGAGGGCAATTCCTACCTGGGTCTTTCTGCCTTCCAAATTTGTTTCCAAACCACAACGGATGGCCATTGATTCTGGTGCACCTCTTCCGGGCAGCAGCAGTATCTGTGCAGGACGGGTGTTTGCAGTAAACAAAGTTTGTGACTCTGTCTCTTGTGTTCTATTCCAGATCTTCTCAGGCCTCTTAGTAAACTTGCCTTCTATTATGGGCTGGTTGAACTGGCTCCAGTATCTCAGCATCCCTCGATATGGCCTCACTGTGAGTATTGGTAGTAGTACCAGTACCCTGAGAGTACTGAAGCCACATTCCTGTTTCCTGCAGAGGTTTTGAATATAAATTTTCTTAAAAGTTGGATTTGGTTTCTTTCCTTGCATGAACAGGCTAAAAGGACATTCCCTCCAACCTTAGTCCACACCTTTTATTTCCTCAACGAGGAAATAGAAGAGGATTGTTGTAGTAGGTGACTCTCTTCTGTGGGAAACAGAGGGGCCTGTCTGTAGACCTGACCCATTTCACAGGGAAGTCTGCTGCCTCCCTGGGGCTTGGGAGAAAGATGTTAAGAAGAAGCTGTCAGCTCTGGTGACCCCTCTGATTATTATCCTTTGTTAGTTATCCAAGTTGATAATGATGAGGTTACTGAGAGAAGTCCAAAGGCAATTAAGGACTTCAAGGTGCTGGGACAACTGGTTGAAGATTTGGGTGTGCAGGTGGTGTTCTCATCAATCCCTGAAGTGTAGGGAAAAACACGGAAAGAGGGTGGAAAACACATGTAATTAATACATCACCCAGAGACTGGCACTGCCATTAGAATTTTGGGTTCTATGATCATGGAGAAGTTTATGTGGCCTGTGGTCTGCTGTTAACAGATGGCTTACAGCCGTCTTAAAGTGGAAAAAGGATCCTCAGACAGGAGTTGACAGAGCTTATCGAAACAGCTTTAAACTAGGCTCCAAGGGGGAACAGGATAAAACCAGGCTTATTAAAGATGAGACTAAGGACAGACTTCAATGTACTGTTACTCAAGGTAAAAAAACAGTGGTACATAGTGAGCTCTGTGCTATTATTGCCCTAATAGGTTAGTAACCACAAAAGTGGCAGGAACCTAGAATTGAAGGGGGAAGGGAATAAAACCTGGCTCACCAGTGACAAGCCTGGAGGTAAAGGTCAAGGGATGCAGGTGAACTTGGTAGCTCAGATCAAGTGCAATGTACATAGCATGGGCTACAAGCAGAAAACCATTGTGCAGTGTGACAGCTGTTATGTAGTTGCCAGAACCACTGGATTTCCAGAGGGCAAACTTTGGTGTGTTCAGAGCATTAGTTGAGAAAGTCTCTTAAGAGACAGTCCTGAAGGGTAAGGGAGTCTGGGAAGGTTGGGTGCTCTTCAAGAAGGAGATTTTAAAGGCCCAGAAGGCTATCCCCATGTGTCCTAGGGTGGGGAAAATGGCCAGCCTGGTTGAGCAAGGAACTTTTGATGGGACTTACGAAGAAGGGACTTTGGAAGAAGGGCCAGGCAACTCGCAACTCAGGAGGAGTGCAGTGATCTTGTCAGGTTATACAGAGAAAATTAGGAAGGCAAAAACCCAGCTTACACTCAACTTGGCCACCGACATAAAGAACAACAAAAACGGTTTCTAGAGGTACAGCAACAATAAAAAGAACGAGAGAGAATTCTATGACTTACTGGATGCGGGAGGTGGGGGCGAACATTGACTTAATGCTGTCTTTGCCTCTGTCTTTAATGGACAGACCAACTGCTCCCAGAATGTTCAGCCTCCTGAGCTTGAAGATGAGGATGGTGAACAGTACAAATCCCCCATAATTCAGGAAGAAGTAAACGAGCTGCTTCTGCACCTAGAGACTCATAAGTCAAATGGCCCATTACAGGAAGGACATTGAGATGCTGAAGGCGTGTCCAGAGGAGAGCTAGTAAGCTTGTGAGGGGTTTAGAGAACAAGTCCTATGAGGAGAGTAATTAGGAACTGGGGTATCATAAAGCTAAGGTTACAGCTGCTTGGAACACAGTAACTAGACATAGCAGGTCACTGACTGGTCACATGTAAGAGCTATGTTTCTCGTTTTTGTCCTGGCCAAGACTATTTGAGAGGAAAACTTTCCCACCTTTGAGCAAAAATGAGTTAAGTGGATGCTGGAGCTGGTTCAGGATGCTGTAGGAAGGACCGCGTTGACCAGCAATGGAACAGAAAGGTAGGATCGGGGAAGGGGTGAGATGTGTGAGGCCTCCCATGTTTTGAGTATCACTGAGATTTTATTTGTATTGCTGCACGTGAAAGTGTCCTCTGAGATCACAGTTACCCAGGATGCCAACGCACAGAGGAACTCTTCCACTCTTGCCTTGTCTGCCATCTGTCTCAGTGTGCTGATTTTGGAGTGTCTGCATGCAGTCACATGGTTTTCAACCCTGCTCACCCACTTTCATCTGGAACTTGAAACTGGCAAGATAGAAGCTCATGCCTAAATCAGCAATACGTAGCTTCAAAGTAAAAGGGAACATAACCATGATTCTAAGAATGGTGATACATGTCTTCTCATAATCAAGTTTTTTTGAGGTATTTCAGTTTTAGTGCCCCAAATCACTAACTCTGTAAAATCTGATGTCTGGTTCTTTCTGTAGGCTCTTCAAGTGAATGAGTTCAGAGATCTCAACTTCTGTGGTGAGAATCCAAATGCTACAGCATCTGTGGGTGATGCAGGCACTTGTCCCCCCACTATTTCAGGAGAAATGTGAGTCTTCAAGTCACGGTAGTTGCTGGGTCTGAATTCTGGTGGCTTGCTTGATGAGAAGTCTGGCTGTTAACATTATTCATGGAGTACCCACTTGCAGGCTGATCTCAATTTGCCAAAGTAATGTATTTTCATGCTTATAGAGTAAGACTTCACAACTATGTAAGAGTGAAGTAGGGATGAAACTTTACTCATAAAGATAGGCATATGTGTTTAATTAAATTTGGGGTTTGATATCCTAGTCCTGGCTTATATTTTTTTCTTAAATCCAGGATCACTTAGCAATGCAAATGACATCTGTAGACAGCTACAGAGTTGTTGAGAAGCAGGAGACCTGTGATCAGAGATCTAGATTTGTCCCTTAAGCTTTTTCAGTGATAAGTTATGAAGCTACTCCATTTCTGTCACCTTTTTTGTAGAGTTGAGGATAAGACAGGTGTTTGGAACAGGAATAAAAGTAACCACCTAAACATTTGCACCACAGTAATACCAAATTTTGCCCCATGCCTTTTTTGCAGGTGTTCTGGCGAAATATACCTGTGCAGCCAAGGAATCCCTCCTACCAACTGGACGATGTGGGAAAACATAGTGGCTCTCTTCTGCATGACTGTTATCTTCCTTATCATTGCCTACATAAAACTCCGGTTTATGAGGAAGTTCACGTAGGCTCCTGTGCTGCCTTGATCTGCAGCTTCTCTGTCTTAAAACTGCTAAGCTTGCTAGGGCCTACAGGAGATTGCCTTAAAGATTCAGCTGGCTTTACTGGACTTCAGATGTTTCTGGAGCGTGATCTCCACACGATTGTATGATTGTGTGTGTTTTTTGAAGAAATGTTTTAATGTACATTGCCTTAATGTTTTTTGTAAGGGAATATAGAGCTCATAAACTTTAGGTACATATCAAACTATGTATTCTGGAACACTCTTTGTCTGTGGCAAATGTAAAATGTTTCCTTTTGAACACGTACTCTGTTCTTTTTACCCTATCAGCTTCATCACACGTGGTATACATTCATTATGGCATTCTTGCACTGATACGTTGTCCCTTGTCACATCTGAGACCCAGAGGACCATTCACAGCGTGCTGGAGATGGACATTAATTTGAGGGCCCACACAGGGAATAAGTGATGCTGGCCAAACAAGCAGTTTTACTTCTGGAAGCTTCTCCATGGAAGCTACTTCCAGAAACATCTGCTTGTTTAAAAACTACACTGTCTCCTTTAATACAGTACACACTGCTGTACTTACTGTACCTAACCAAACTCTTCTCCCCTCAAAAAGACCCCACCACTGCCAAGAGCAGAAAAAGTATTCACTATTTTGAAAGATATTTTTCTATTTTTTCTATTTTTTTACTTTGTCTAGTTAGCAATGGCAAAAAGATGCTCAGCTGGTATATACTGATACTTCTGTTAGAGACTGAAAAAACCACATGTAGACACAGCTGTGACAACTGTGGAAGTGCTTACTGAAGTCACAGAATCAGGCTGGAAAAAGGATGATGTCTGGTATTACAGATCTAACTACTTCAGCCACTGTAAACTATGTCCCCGAGCTCTATTCTCTACAGGACAGTCTGGGGTGTAAGTACTTGACTCCTTAACACATCCTGTTAAACTGCACTGAAGACCCTCGTGTGCAAGTGGGCCAGCGAAGGCAAACCCAAGGCTGGAGAGACTTTACAGGGGAGGGCTGGGCAGGCAGCAACCTTAGGAGGGAAGCCAGGTGCCACCGTGATGGGGCTGCGGTGCTCTTGCAATAAACGGTTCAGTTGTGGGGAAGAGGGCAGTTATCCGCGTTACAGTGCAGCGTGCTCAGCACGCTAACACCCGCCCTCTGTGCCGCTTCGCTGCTGCCTGGTGCAGCTGCTGTGAAGTAAATGCGTTTCACAGCCTGGGCTGCGTTTCTCCTCCAGTCTGTTCCAGCGGTAAAGGGCAGCCGCGGGCCCCCCTTCCCATCGCAGCCGCTGGACCCCCTTCCCCCTCGCGGTCCTTCCCATCGCAGCCGCGCATGCGCCGTCGCGGCGAGGGGCGGGGCCGCACCCTGGCCGGGCTGGAGGGCGGAAGCGAGAACCACGGGAGGGGTCCCGTCGCTATGGCGACCGCAGCGGAGGGGCTGCCCGAGGCCGGCGCGCAGCCCGCCAAGCGTAAGGGGCCGAGGGTCAGGGCTGGGATCGGGCTCGTCTCTTTCGGGCTTGTCCCTTGGCTGTGGCCGGGCCCTGCCAGGCCGCGGCCCGCTCCCGCGAAGGGCTCCGGCGGTGGGGCGGGAGCCGGGAGTAGGGCGGGACCGTGGCTTCGCGTGTGGCGGCGGCCGCCGGCTGTCTCTGGGCCCGGTAGCTGCGTGAGCAGTCTCCCTACTCCGCGCCAAGGCTTAAGCCTCGGCTGCAAAAAGCTGCCGATGGGGGAAGAACAGACTGTTGACTTGAGTCTGAGGTGCTGAGTAACCCGGCCGTGAGAAGGGCAAGGCCGGGCTTGTATGGGGCTTGGGGAAGAACAGCGGTGATTATCGCTTCGCTTCGGTAGGGAATCTGTTGTAGCCCCTCGTGAAAGGGACCACCTGGGAACCGGTGACTAAAAGTCAGGAGCATTGTGCAGTCACTCTTAGAAGTTGTCACCAAACTCTTTTCCTATCGTCCAAGCACAGGAGAGTGCTGATGTTTGAAAGTGCATCAGGCCAGTTGCAGGTCCCTTAAATGCTTACAAAACTATTGTTTTGAAATAAGCTTGATGCTGCCTCTAGGAAACCACCGAGGTTTGTTAACCTATAGTATAGCCAGTTTGAAAGGAGATAAAACATCAGATCATATACACTTTATGGTGTGTTTTCATGCCTGCTAATGTTACCTTAATCCTGTAATGTCTGAACTCACAGAGGAGCCTGCTGTTGAAACAGCAGAGGAAGCTAAGGAGCCTGCAGAGGCAGACATTAATGAACTATGTAAAGACATGTTCAGCAAAATGGCTACTTACTTAACAGGTGAACTGACAGGTAAGGCACTGCAATACTGACCTGCAAGTAAGTTTTGTTTTGTTTCTTTTAAATAAATCTGTTATGCAGTTTGTCTAAGTGATGCCTATTTAGATTATATATGGCAAGGCTGAAAGTGTATCTAGCAACTTAACAGACTACTAGCAGCATTGAGGTGTATTGTATTAATTAACTCCCAGAACAGCATAAATACTTCTCAAAAGAGCACAGCATCATATCTGCACCTTAATATCAAATTATTTTGTTTAATCTTGTGGATGCTATAAGAGAAACACAACTGGGAATGAAATGTACGGAACTATTTGGTTTCTGAGTGAGAATCATACCAATCCTTTCCCACTGCTGTGGAATATTAACTAGTGCAAAGTAACTGCTCAACAAGTTAGTGCATTCATAGGCTCTAATTCTGAAAGCACTCTGCAGCGCTACTGATTTGCTATGGGCTTGGAGGGTAAGTGGTACGGATTACTAGTCAGAATCTGTGCTATCAGTTTCATAAATGTATTTAGCTAAGAGAAAATTGAGTGCTTAACTGACAGAATGCAAGTAGAAATGTGAGGAATTAGTTACTTTCTGTCTCAGAAAACATATTGCAAATGAGTATTCATCAGCCTAGTAGATTTTTCACCAAAAAATGTAAAAAAATTAGTTCACAAAATGTCAGTTCTTTGTTGAGTATTGTACAAACACCTGTGTTACGATCTAAACTGACCTTTGTTATGTTTGGATGTTGATTTGAAATCTGTTGTCCTCTTGAAGAGTCTGCACCCAATTTAAACTGCAGCAACTTTTAACTAAAGTAAACTCTTACTCTTTTTAAGCCACCAGTGAAGACTACAAACTCTTGGAAAACATGAATAAGCTGACTAGCCTGAAGTACCTAGAAATGAAAGATATTGCTATAAACATCAGTAGAAATCTGAAGGATTTAAATCAAAAATGTAAGTAAGCCACATAAGGCAGGGTTTAATGAACAGTACACTTGTTTGGGAAATAAAGAATCTAAGATGCTGAAGGAAAGAACCTGTTCTACAGTGCCGTGCAGCCTAAGAGCTGCAGACTAGCCTAAGACAAAACATCCGGATTGATGTCCTGTTGTATCCTAGGTTTTCTGTCTGATAATACTACTTATTTGCCTTGATTTGTTCTTTATATTGAGTCTAGCCATCACTCTTAAATCTTTTAAACTTCTGGAACACGACTATCAGTATTGCCATTTGACTTTGGGGCAGGGGAAAGAAGCAGCTTTTAGATTGTTCTGTCTGAAGAATGTAGTGAGAAATCCTTGTGTTTTGAGTGTGAACTGTTTACTGGAAGTGAATCACTGAGAACTGACAGATAAGACTTTTCTGTTTGTTTTTAAGATGCTGCTCTTCAGCCATATCTGGAACAAATCAACCTCATTGAGGAACAGGTTGCAGCTCTTGAACAGGCGGCTTATAAACTGGATGCATATTCCAAAAAATTAGGTAACTGTTGTCCTCTAGTGTTACTGCCTAGCAGCATAGTCTCTTGCAGGGGGATGTAAAGACAAAGTAAGCTCCTGTATTTAACAGACCTGAGTGCTAGAGTTGCCTGGGCTGCTTTCAAGTGTTTTGTATATGAAGTAAGTGTTGGGAGAAGATTAATACAACAAGTTATATGGAGGTAGACTAATACAGGTATTGCTGAACTACTTCTTGGTGGGGCTTGATTTCTCTGTTAAATTTTGTGTCACTGCATATATTAAAATATACATATTTGATCCTGTGTATAAGAAGTATTTATGACGTTCCAGCAGGTACCCAAGTCCACTTGGCTTAAATTAATAAGTGTTTTCTGACTTTAGCACCTGCTTCTTTAAACTTGTATCGTACAGTTATATTTACCTAAACACTTCAAGAAAAATGATGCTGAGTGACACTGTACATTAACTTGAATTTTAAGATGTGTAGCACCGTACAGGACTTGAAGCTTTTACCTATCCAGTACTAAAATACTGTTATTTTTCATTCTATAGAAGCCAAGTACAAAAAACTGGAGAAACGATGAAATGGCAACACCCTTTCAGTCGGAGTTGGACTGTGTGGGTCAGACAGATGAACTTGCATAGCAGCACGTCTGTATGTTGGCAAGGATTGGGTTACAGCTGATATCGAGACTGATAACTTTTTCTATCTATTGAGTACAGTAGACTGTATTCAGGCTTAAGGCTGAATAATATTTTCCTCTTCTTGAGAGGTTCTGTTACCTTGGTTGTTCTGCAGTGAAAAGTAGAAGCCTTTCCCTAACCCTCATGTTGATATTGGTTGTCCGTGCATTACTCCTGTGTCCCATGTGAAGTACCCTATTGACAGAAAGCTCTCCATAACCTTTGAAGACAATTTTCTGTAGTAGCAGCAAGACCTAAACTTTGTTTTGTACTTTGTTGAGCTCTGCACTGAGAAGATACTCAGGTGTTTGGAGTTACGAGCGTGGTATCAAAACCAGTTCACTTTGGTCTCCGCTTTTACCTGTTGGAAGTAGAGATACTAGATATGAATTTACAATAAAACAACTTTTTGCATATGTCTCTCTGGAATCTCATTTGAAAGATTATGTTAGTTACCCTCTAGTTTATCAAAAGGTGTCTTTAAAAAAGATATCTCCTTTCAGCTACTGTAGAGCTTAGAACAGATTTTAAATTCTGCATTGAATATTCTTGAAATTGCAGTCTTTGTCTGTACTTCAGGTGAAATTGCAAGCAGTGTTGTGTTATGACATGCTCGGTTAACTTTGCAGACCCTCCTCTCTCTACAAAGAATTTTGGTCCTAGTAGCTTTGGAAGAGGCATTCCAAGCACAGTACTCAAGGTGCAGTCTACCCACTGCCGAATACAGGGGGAGGATAACCTCCCTCTCCCTGCTGGCCACACCATTCTTGATGCAGGCCAGGATGCTATTAGCTCTCTTGGCTGCCTGTGCACACTGCTGATTCATGCTAAGTTTGCTGTCCACTAGTGCCCCCAAGTCTCTTTCCACCTGAGTACTCTCTTAAGAGCTCCATTCCCAGCCTATAGTTCTGCCTGGGGTCGTTAGAACCAAAATGCAGAACCTGACACTTAGTCCTGTTAAAACTCATCTTACTGGCGTCTGCATATCTCTCCAGTCTGTCCAGGNCTGGGCTTAATCTCTTGGCCATCATGCAGTTGTTGCATGATAGCACTCAGCACTGTGAGTTTCATTTAATATAAGAGCAAAGGGCAACAAACAAGATCACAGCTCTATACTTCAGAAGGACTAACTTTGATCTCTTCAAGAAATTGCTTGAAGAAATACCGTGGGCCAGGGGTCTTAAAGTAGAGGGGCCTCAAGATACCTGATTTGTTTTCAAGCATCACTTCCACCAAGCTCAGGTTTGATGCATTCCTAGAAGCAATAAATCAGGCATGGGAAGCAGGAGACCTGTATGGTTGAGCTTTTGAATAAACTGAAGTGGAAGAAGGGAGTTTAATTGTGAACTACCATTAAAATGGAAGAAGGGGAAGGGATTGACCTCTTGGGAGGAATAGAGAATGTTGTCAGAGGATGAAGGGCTGAGATAAGGAAAGCTAAGGCTTCATTAGAATTAAACCTGGCAAGAGCACTGGAAAGTAACAAGAAGGGATTCTTGAAGTATATTGGATATTAAAGGAAAACTAGAGGAAATGTGGGCCCACTGCTGAATGAAATGGGTGCCCTACTCATGGAGGAGACAGAGAAGGCAGAGATACTGATTGTACCTTCTTTTCCTCTGTCTTTACTGCTAAGACTAGTCCTTGTATGTCCTAGTCTTTTGAGACCACAAAGGAAGACAGCATGATGGAAGATTTTGCTTTGCTTGAAGAGGATGGGGTTAAAAGAACAACAAAATAAACTGGACACCTGTAAGTCCATGGGTTTTGTTGGGATACACCCATGGGGTCTGAGGGAGCTGATAGAAGTCATTGCTAGGCTACACTTCATCATACAAATCATGTGGAACAGGTGAGGTGCCTGAGGACTGGAAAAAAGCCAGGGTCACCCCAGACTTCAAAAAGGGCAAGGAGGACCTGGGTAACTACAGAACAATCATTCTCACCTCCATCCCTGGAAAGGTGATGGAACACTATGTTCTTGTAGTTATTTCAAAGTACCTAAAAGGAAACATGATTAGCAGGAGTAGTCAACACGGATTCTCCAAGGTGAAGTCCTGCTTGGCCAACCTGGTAATAGTTTAGAGATGTAATTTGTTGAGTAGATGAAGGGAGAGCGGTAGGTGTGGTCTACCTTGACTTCAGCGAGACTTTGGACATTTCCCATGATATCCTCACAGCCAAATGTAAGAAGGGTGTGTGTCAGGCTTGCTGTAGAACATGCATACAGCCCTGCCTAGCCCTGCACATGAGCAAAAAGCACTTGCTTGTCTGCACAGCCCCAGCAGAAGAAAATGTCTAGGCACTGCTGAATCCTAGCAGGCAGGGAGAGAGCAAGCAGGATGGCTTCACGGGATATATAGAGCTTTCCAATGAATTTTAAGTGTTTTTAAGTCATCATTTTTAGTTTAGTGGTCAACAAATGTTGATGAGTTAAATCGTATTCATTAAGCATTCCAATTAAAAAGAAGTTTGATCCTTAAGTCTCCCAGGAGGTGTTGATACTACTTTGTGCTAAAGCAAAATAATCCAGAGGATGTGTGAGCACTTGTTGATTACTATTGCACTGACTTTCATACCACAGTTCTAGCCCTCTTCTAATCTCAAAGCCCTCTGGATTTCCTGGTGGAGTCTCTTGGATCTAAAGCTGTTTTCTTGCTGCTGATTTGCATTGGCTGCATCCCTGTTTTTCCAGCGTCCAGGAAGATGTCTGGAACAGAGGAGCTGCCCTCAAGCCATTTGCTTTGCCTGTTATAGCCACGGACACAGCTGAAGAATATGCACTGGAGTGCTTCCTTCTTTTTGTCTAGCGAGGAAACTTCTACTAGTTGATCCTCTTTGGTCTCTGGTGATAAACTTGGTGATATTTCCATGATTCTGTGACACCTGTGGCCTTTGCCTTTGCAATGCCATGCTACCAACTAATGAGAGATTTAGCTTATTAATCCTTTGAAAGGGAAGGAGTTGTTCCTGTTTCACATAGTTAGTGCCATTGCAGTAATAACAGTTGCTAGTTTTGTCCACGTAGCACAGATTCAGCTCTCTGTCTTCACGGAAATACATTGCAGGGAGCATTAAGTTAGGAAACACCAGTCCTCCGTCTGTAGGATGCTTGGCAGCACATGTGAACTCTTGTCCTTTTATTTTTTGCCTGATTGTAACAGAGCTGTAAGATCTTTACAAGCCATAAAATAGTGAGAAGAAGGAAGCTGCTGTTCATCTAGTAAATGGCACTGTGGGAGGTCCTTGTGTTATTGAATCTGTCCTCTTTTGCAACAATGGACAGCTCGGTAACCACAGATTAGGGATTAGGATTATGGTAGGTGTCACTGAGCCAGTCCAGCCTTCTCCCACATTGTTACTGAGAATGAAAACCTTACAGGTCATTGACTAGCTTAATCTTCAAGCTATAATACCTTTCATATAGACGAGTGAAGTGAAACAGGAGATGTGTACAAGACTTGGAAAAGTTTTGGGAGTACAGGCTTCGTGGAGGCAGGTTTTCACTAAAAATGTTCTTCAGGGATCTCAGAAAAACAGTTCAGTATATGATAGAATCATAGAATGGTTTATGTTGGAAGGGACCTCAGAGATCATCTAGTTGCAACTCCCCTGCCCTAGACAGGGAGACTTCCCACTAGATCAGGTTGCCCAGAGCCCCATCCAACCTGGCTATAAACACTTCCAGGGAGGGGGCATCCACAACCTCCCTGGGCAAGCTGGGTGCATCACTACCCTCACAGTGAGGAATCTCTTCCTAAAAGTCCAGTGTAAATCTACCATCCCCACCTTATCCTATCACTAGAATCCCTCATATAAAGTTCCTCTCCAGCTTTCCTGTAGTCCTGTCTGAGAGCTTTTTCTCCTTCAGACTGAACAACCCAAATTCCCTCAGCCTGTCTTCACAGAGGAG
>VZRI01006764.1:0-10045 GCA_013397515.1 Upupa epops
GTATTTATGAACCCACCTTTCCTCCTCCACTTGACATAAATCATAATATAAAACCTCACAATCCCAACATTTTCTCCATTGAAACCTCTCTGAAAGATGGTTGAATTCTTACTGGAGATTCTAAATACACAAAGGCATCAGAAGGGAAACAGTCCTGCAGTTCTAGCAGTCCTGCTCTTGGGATTTCATACACAAAGGCCTTGTGAAGCTCCAGTATCATCTCAGTCAATTAAACCACTTCTGGAAAAACAATACTCAAGAACCCACCAGAGTGCAACTTTTCCCAGCTGAATGACTAGCACATAATTTCCTTCCCTTGCAGTCCCTATCTCTGGTGTGTGGTCAATTATTTATCTTAACACAATGACTGTAGAGAGGGACCTGGCAGCACTGGGTTGTCAGCTGAACAGGAGACAGCAGGGTGCCCAGGTGGCACCAAAGGTCAATGGAATCCTGGCTTGGATCAGCACTAGTGTGGCCTAGGACTAGGGACATCATTCTCCCCCTGCACTGGGCACCGGGGAAACCTCCCCTTGAGTAATGGGGGCAGCTCTGGGCCCCTCACTTCACAAAAGAGATGGAGGGGCTGGAGCAGGTCCAGAGGATCAACAAGGATAGGGAAGGGACTGGAGGGAAATGTTGATGAGGACAGGCTGAAGGAGCTGTGGTGTGTTCGACCTGGAGGAGAGTCAGGGATACCTTCGCCCTCTCTCCAGCGCCAAAGCTAAAGCTTTAACTCCAGACAAGGAGCCCAGGGTACAGCCACCAACTGGGAGGCAACCCTAGGGCAGACGAGCTGCACATTTCCCTTAGATTTCCTCCAACAGGTTTCCTGTAGCTCAGAATGGTTTGAACAAATGNAACATGGAGGAGAGTCAAGGATACCTTCTCCCTCTCTCCAGTTCCGAAAGCTAAAGCTTTAACTCCAGACAAGGAGCCCAGGGTACAGCCACCAACTGGGAGGCAACCCTAGGGCAGACGAGCTGCACATTTCCCTTAGATTTCCTCCAACAGGTTTCCTGTAGCTCAGAATGGTTTGAACAAATGTTACCATCCACTGTTAACCATATCAGCTTTATCAAAGCACAGGCAAGTCTGGAAAAAATATTGAATTCTTAAGAAAATACTGACTTGGATCCACAGTACAACTTCCTCCACAGTCTGTCCCAGCCTGGCACACAGTGGTTGGACTGGAGCAGACAGCTGCGATACAGATCATCATCAGCTCTGTCAGTGAAGTTTATGATTGAGACAACTCATGGTGATAAGCAAATGAACTTAACCTCCAGCTCGAAGTTCCTGCACAGAGTACCTGCAGTCACTGTTAACAGATCTCTGTGTTCAAGGAGAGAAGATGGAGTGTCAAGATCTTGACTCAGAACACAACAGTGTTCACAGTATCACTCTAAGGAGCTGTTTTCTCTTTCAGACAGATCTGTGTTCTAGATCTTTCTTTGCCCTGTAGCATTGGACCAGCACACCTTTTTAATCACAAGTGATGTTAGGAGCTCTGCTTGTAAACACCATGGAATCTTCACTCCGGGGCTGTTTGAAACAGACTCTGAATTCCAGCAACTTCCTCCTGCCCTCCTCTCCTACCCAGGTCTCTCCTGCCCTTACCATCAGGTAACATTTCAGAGTCAGCAAGGGAAAGAGCAACAACAAAGCCCTGAGCAGTTCACATCTATCAAGTATGAGTTTGCAATGAGAATTCCAGGTAAGTGCAGAGCTTTGAAATGCAGCTAGAGCCTGGGCAGGTCAAACTAAATACTTACTCTTCCCTTTTAGCTAACAGTTGCTGAAGAAATAAGCAGTATTTTATACTTGTGGGCTGCTACGCTGTGGAAAACAAAGACAGGTCTCATGGGAATCTTAACACCTACCTGAGCAGTTGTATGAGAGTCCACGTGGCAATTATTGGTCACACTGGCTTGTAGGGAAAAGTCAAACTTTCTAGAGTTTATAAAGCAGAAGCTTCAGCTCTGAGGAGGGTCTGTGTAAGGGTGGGTAGATGCTGGCTGGCTGCTCCCTTTGAGGAGGAAGAAGTGAGGATTTTAAATGAATTTGACTCATCCCATTCTACTCGAGTTACCAAACCAAAGACATTAAACCAGTCTATCCCAGAGCTTGAGCAGCTAGGTGCAGTGAACCAAACACAGGTGGTGAGCAGCAAAATATATAGGAGATAGTGGCAATACCTTTATTTTATTTGATAGCAAATAGATGATCAACCTCTTTGATCACAGTCCCTTGACCAGATCCAAGTTAGATAAAGCAAAGCAAAGGAGATTTTTAATCAGTTCTTTAACTGCCTGATTGATGACTGATTTGAAACAAACTCCTATTCCAAGGAAAATCTCATTATTTTGAAAAGCTAACTTATTCTCCTTAATGACTCCATTTAATAAGAAGTCAATTAAATACTACGCAAACCTCATTTATCTCACTTTTTTTTAACATGAAAAACACTCTGGTGTTACAGGCTGCTGCCGAATAAACCAGCAATAAAAGAGCTGGACAGCAGTTACACCTACAAAGCAGTAGCAGCTTGTTTTGCATCATAAAGGATAATGAAAATACAGTTTGCCTATCAAATGAACCCTCACACTGCAGTGAAAAGATAAAACATGCTGGCTAGGGTTACAGCTTCCCTAGTCATCAGAGACAGGCCAGTAGATTCACCTCACGCAGAGAGTGTTTTCTTCAGTCCTAGCCAATTCAAGGAACGCCCTGCTGTAACCAGCAACAGTAGCGTAGCCCCTGAACGCTGCTGGCTTCTTGCACAGCTGACTGTGCCTGAGGAGAGGCTTTTGCTAATGATCCCCTATGTTCCTGATGTTTCAGAGCCGAAGGAGATTGCATCCTCAATGATGCTGTCTGCCATCCCTGAAATGTCAGTTAAGCACGAAGCAGACTGTGGAGTCAATCGAAGGTCAAGCCAGGGGGAGGTCAAGTTCCTTGAAACAATAGGGTTTTGAAGTTTAATTATTTGCAGGGATAACTCTGCTGATAGGTCAATAGCTTGAGGTTTAGAGCTGACAGCACTCATGAAACGATATCACTTCCAAGGCTGAAAAGGCCACGGGTGGCTGAGCAATGAGATGGGAAAGGTAATTCTCAAGTCAAGCTGTATTTTTAGGCTCCATATTTAGAAACTTCAAAAGCTGCTGCTTACATGATGGATAAGTGAAGCAGCCCCACGCAGCTCACGCTCAAAAGCTGTGGAACTGCACAAGAACACCACAGTGTTTTGCAGGAGAGCATTGAAATATTTGAGGCAATACTGACAGCAAGAGGAATCTACAAGTTTAACTTCATTGTGTTGGGACAACGAGGGTGGCTTCCTCTCCCTGGGCAGTCCCTGATCAACTCCCTCCCTTCCCTGGGCAGCCTGTTCCAACCCCTGACCACTCTGTCAGGGAAGAGGTTTTTTCTGATGTCCAATCTAACCCCACCTAGGTACAACTTGAGGCTGTTTCCTCTTGTCCTATTGTAAGTGACTTGAGACTCTCTTTTGACCACCCTCTCAGGGAAGAGCCTTTTCCGAAAAGCCAGCCTGAACATCCCCTGAAGCAGCTTTCAACTGTTTCCTTGCCTGTCACTGTGATGAGCACATACCCCCTGCTCACATTTGTATATTGTAAAGCATCTACCTAACACCAGCAGATTCCCTCTGTGTTGGCCAGCACGGTTCCACGCGTAATCGCACTTGGAGGCAGTTAAATGCCAAAACTCTCTGCAGCTTTCTTGTTACTTTCACCTCCTGTTAACTCACTTATCTATTGCAGAGCCCGGGAAAGAAATATCTCTCTTCCAGTGGGCAGAGAAGTTAATGAGATTATGGCGATGGAGTGGGCACTTATTTCTATGATATTGATTTAATAAAAGGAATCCCTTTTAAGAACTGCAGCCCTGAAGAGATAATACAACACATTTATTTGTGCAGACAATGCAGTACTCCCAGCCTCATTCAGATAGTTCCCCTATGGAGGGAGGTAAGGGCTGAGGAGCCCTACACACAGCCTCACTAGAACAACAGCAAATCAAGAGCCAGTGAGACAGATGGATATGAGGAGTTGTAATGGGGCAGCATGAGATGGGAATCTCCAGGCTGCTGAATCAGAAGAACCATAGAGTCCTGGACTTGCCCAGGGTTGGAAGGGACCTTAAAGGATACCCAGTCCCAACCCCTTTCACAGGCAGGGACACCTTCACTAGAGCAGGGTACTCAGGGCCCCAGCCAACCTGGCCTTCAACACTGCCAGCGATGAGGCAGCCACAACCGCCTTGGGCACCCTGTTGCAGCATCTCAGCACCCTCCCAGCACAGAATTGGTTCCTCATGGCCAACCTCAATCTCTCCTCTTTAAGGCTGGAACCCTTTCCCCTTGTCCTCTTGCTACCACCTGTGTGAAAAGCCGTCCCTCAGCTCTCTTTTAGCTCCCTTCAGGGACTGGAAAGCTTTTCTGAGGTCACATGGGAGCCTCCTCTTCTCCAGGCTGAACAATCCCAACTTGCTCAGCCCATTCTCATAGTACAGGTGCTCCAGTCCTCTGAGCATGAGAGGTGCTCTCCTCTGGGTTATTTTCTGATTGGTCAATCAAACCTTTTAGAACACAGAAATCTGTGACAATGTAAAGGTTTGCTGCAAACAGAACTGAGAAGCAGTCAAACTAGAGCTGCTGCTGATTTTTCCATACAATTCCTATAGCAAAGCACAAGTCCCATCAACCAGAAAGTGCTAACAGTTTGACTTCAGCCTTGGTTAAGCAGCTTGAGTACAACAAATTACCCACAAAATAGCTGCTCCTATCATTTAATTATCCGCAGCCTGAAAATGCATTTGAGTCTGAACCTGACTGTTGAGGTGAATGTGGAAAAACATGTGGAACAGTGTTATGTGAGAGCACCCGGCCTCTGTTAGCTCTGCAGTGAGGTACCTGCTTTGAGAGCAGTGAACACCTAACAGCACAAGCATAACAGAACCTTTCTGCTGGCATTTCTACAGCTGTCCATTACAGCCTCCCTCTCAACTGCTGGCTGGCAGCTGATTATAATTCAATAAGAATAACTGGAAAATCAGATTAAGGAGCTATTCCATCAGTCCCTGATACTAAGTTTTATTTGAATGCAGCTGATTCACTGGCAGAACAGTTCCCATCCCTGGAGGTGTTGAAGGACAGCCTCCGTACCTTGGTGTGGCCCCTGGGGTGATGTTAGGTGCTGGGCTGGGCTGGAGGAGCTCAGAGGGCTTTGCCAGCTTCATTCTGTGACTCTGTGGTTGCTAAGGACCTGCCTTTCAGAAAAGTTCTCCAGAGTACTCCCAAAGGTAGTAACTGCAATGGTATAAATTGTTCATTAAATAGCTTTTAATAGATTCCAAGAGTTCGGCAAAGGAATGCCTTCTGTCCATAACTCACTGACTCATACCTATTCCTTGTTCTCTTTTCTACAGTAATATCAGCTGAAAGTTGCACTTAAATCTTGGGCAAAACCCTTAAGGAGTGAGGGGAAGATAAATCACTTCCAAACAGTGTTTATAAAATGAGTCCCAGGGAGGCCCCTCTGTTTATGGAAAGGCTGCTAGGAAATGTATTACTAACTTTAATGTGATGGACTGTACTTACCCAAAATAAATCTCAGTCTTCTCTGAGCCACCACAATTCATCATGGTGACTTATGACACGGGAAGAATTTTTTAATTGCCTCCACTGTAATTTATTTAAGATGGAAGTTAAAAGAAATCACAGATTAATCACACTCTTCAATTAGTTCTTTCTCAACTCAGTGGTACTGCTTCTTGTCAAACCTTTGTTCCTACTGGTACAACACAAGGGTGCTCGGTGAAGTCGGCTTCAGTGCCTCGGTTGGGTTAGTGTTAGCGCTGCTGCCCTGACACCTGCAGTTCTCACAGAGTCCCAGAGTGACTGGGGCTGGCAAAGCCCTCTGAGCTCCTTCAGCCCAGCACCCAAGCGGCCACACCAGGGCACTAAGGGCCACAGCCAGGCGGTCCTTCAACACCTCCAGACACAGGGACTTCCCCACTGACCTGGGCAGTCCAGTCCAGGCTCTGAGCAGCCTTTCCGGGAGGGAGGGCTTCCTAATATCCAACCTAACCCTGTCCTGGTGCAGCTTCAGGCATAGAATGGTTTCAAGAGCCTAACTGAACTAGCAAGGGTTCAAAGTTTGACTCAACTCTGATCAGCATTCAGCTGCTAAGCTCACACTCAATCACTTCATCTTCTTTATGATTACCCAAAGCTACTTCAACAATCTCTAGTTTGATGCTTCAGTGACCCAAAGACACCAGCAGGGATATTTCACTCACAAGCAATGGAGAGTATGTCAGGTTTTTATCATTTCCTTAGGATCTTCTCCTGCTCCCCAGAGACCTGAGCTCAGTAACTGCAGGATTAATCGAGAAAAAAACAATGAGAGGCTAACATCCCCTGGAGGGTCTTTAAATGGATGGAAGGGAAGGCTAACCAGACAAGCCTGAGAGGAATACAGCTTGCCAATCACTGACCAAGTTCTTGCGGTTGTCCTGGTTTTGCCTGGAACAGAGTTAATAGCAGTAGCTCTTGCTGTTCCAGTTAGGAACTCTATCCACACTTTGGGAAAGAGCTCTGCTTGGATCTACAGCTGACAGCACAGATACTGGTCATTGTGTTTTGCTTTGCAACAGAGGTTTGGGAAAAACCTTCTCTTTCTAAGATTATGAGAGGAAAATATGATCCCACATTACAGTCCAATGGGAATCTGGTCTGGCCTTGTGAGCGATGGCCCTGCATGTTGCAGGGGTTTGCATTAGATGACCTCTGGAGGTCCCTTCCAACCTTGTGCTTCTATGTACATTCCTCAGATGAGCCAGGCAAACACAGGCACTGCATGCTTGGCTTTGCAGTGTGTCTCCATTAAGAGGAAGTTTTAATGGCCATCTGCCTCATCATTTAAATAAAACATGGATGTCTGTTTTTCTGTCTGCCTGTCACCTGCTGTCTCCTGAGGGATCTCTTGAGAGCTGCACCAGGGATAAAGGTGCCAGCCAAGCCTGCTGTGGGATATGACTGGGACTCGCAGAGGGTTCACATTCTGTCTGGGAGGCAGGAATCTCTCCTTTCCAATGCATTTGGCTCTACCAAGAAAATTCTGTTAAGGCATATAGAAGGATCAATTCACCTCACCCTAGTGGCTTCACTTCCTATCCTGCAATGAGAAGCAGCCAGGTTAGGCCTGCCTGGATGTCACAGCTTAGAGGCATTAAAAATGGAGAAAAAAGAAAGAATCAAACCCCCAAATGCTGTTTGCAAAGGCACAGTGTACTGTTTGAGTCCTTCTCACAGAATAACCTAGTCAATGATCCCAAGGATGAAGGGCTTCTAATTGAATGAACTCTTCACCTCCCAAGGTAAAGATCAGACAGCAGGAAGGGTCTCATCTGTAGAAGGCAACATGAGAAGCTGTTCTCCTGGGTGATCAGCTACACAGCAGCCGTGAGGCACAGCACAAGCAATGGTTACCACATCATTAAGAAACTGCTTCATAAAACCATGACCTATAAAGTTCCTACTTCCTGGGAAAATCAGAGGTGCAGTGCAGTGTCCTCATGAAACAAAACAAGCCTGATCTTCAGACCCCAAAACCTGGCAGCATTCTTCTAAAGCTAGGATTAAGTTTGGCAAACCAGAGTAAGGACAAAATAAATTGTAATTATGCTTTTATTTACCCCAGCTACAATAAATAATTACTAACAAAATTAATAAAATTCCTAACAAAACAGTTACTACTAATAAAATTACTAACAAAACAGTTCATTACATCATCCTAATTTATCAGAGCAACATCACTTAATCAGCTGGGAAACCCTCCTTGCACTGCCATGTATGGTCTGGTGCAGTACTAGTTTGTAGGAGGAAAATTAGGAGCTGCCAGAGGATTTCTCCTTCCTCCCTGCGAAGCTGTACACATGAGTTCAGGGTCCCTAGCTGAAATACTCAAGGCTCAGCTGTGATCACCACCACATTCATTTTGCATGAGTCTAATTCCACACTCACTCAACTGAAGCTTCTCCTGGTTCATGACATGTAGAACCACCACATGTACCACAGAGGGCTACTGGAACTTTACTTCTGCTTACAGTCTCCAAAAAAGCATTGGCTGCATGGAGCAGTCAACATTTACTTGGACAGTCGGTAAAATAACATTCTAAATTCAAAGCCATGTCAAGTATAAACAGGTCTGAGCCCACACCGACTGACAACTGCCATCGGCATAATTTCTTTTCCTCTGGCCCCCTAACTTCCAAGGCTCTGATTCATGAAGTGATTAATTTCAAGTGAAAGGAAACCTATGTGAACCCTAAAGCTCTTTGCCTTTCTGCATTATAAAAGCATTTGTGCCTTTCCCTTGGCCCCAGAGTTTAATCACTGTAATAACTGCTTGTTCTGCATTCCTAAGGCAGCTTTTTCTTTCTACAGAGCAAACCCAGCTCTTAAGAAGTGAAGAGTCTGGAATAAGGAAGGGGTTCTAGGGGCAAAACTAATCACTGAGACACAGTAAGAAAAGCCAGGGGTGCCTATCACACTAGATCAGTTCTGACCATACTCTGCATGTCCTGCTCCAGGTCTGTGGGAGATGCAACACCACAGGCAGCTGGGTGTGGAAAGAGGCATCAACCAGAGCAGTGGTGAACTTCAGATCCAAGAGTCATGGCTTAGTCAAGCTTTGAAGTGGGAACTAGTTTGGTGCTTAAAGACCTGGTTTAGTGGTGACCTTGGTAGAGCAGGGGTAGTGGTTGGGCTTGATGATCCCAAGGGCCTTTTCCAACCTGAACGGTTCTATGCAGTTAATTTCTTTGCCCTTCACTAAGTGAACTTTTCTCAGCATGTCATTTCTGAACATCCAACAGGTATCTCCTTCAGGAGCAGCTCCATGCCTTCAGTGCATTCTGTCTTAGCTTAAAACATTGGCAAACATTTTGCCACCCACTAATCTTGACTATGTGATCAGTTTGTGTACATACATTCACCCCCTACTGTAGAAAAGAAAGTTAAGGAGTAAAGAAAATAAAATTACAACATCTCTGGGCTTACTCAGAATACCAGCTGAGAGAGAGAACATTCTGGTTGCAGCAGTGGGTCCTACTTTCCTCATCTGCAACAGAAGATGGCTCTAGAGCCCACATGGCCTGTTTATCGTGGTCTGGCTAAGTCACCTCCCTGCATGGCTTGGTTATTCCTGCAAACCCAGCTATTGCCAGGTGGCATTCTACCTCTGCTCCTCACAAACTTCCAAGTCTACCTTGTGGCTCAGAAAAGCCAGCTGCTGAACATTCCACTACAAGAGCTGTGCTTTGCCCCTCATGATGACTTAAACGGGGCCAGATTGCACCTCACCACTGAGCTTCTCGCTTGCTTTGCTTAAATAACTGCTACCAGTGCAACTGTATCAGCAAGAAATACCCCTACAGGGGCTTCAAATAAACACATCCGCAGGCTTACCTCGGGGTCTGCTTTCTCAAGCAGTCTTGAGAACAGCGAGCTCCATCTGCTGTCGGATGTAGATTACTTCCCGCTGAGGCTGAGGACTGCACAGCACAAAGGGATTCGTTTTCCACTTATGAAGCAGCTCACGTGTATGGAAAAGCAACAGGGAAGATACAGGGATGAGTGCGAAGAGCATCCCACCTTCCCACAGATGCAGTAACACACCACCCTACTGGCCGTAGACACCCTCTCTTTGACTATAGAATCATAGAAGCATTAGGGATCAGAAGGGACCTTGAAAGATCAAGTCCAATCCCCCTGCCACAGAGGGATCCCCTAGACCAAGTCGCACAGGAACACATCCAGGCAAGTCTGGAATGTCTCCAGAGAAGGAGACTCCACAACCCCCCTGGGTAGCCTGTTCCAATGCTCTGTTACCCTCCCTGAGAATAAGGTCCTGCTGATATTCAGAAGGAACCTCCTCTGTTCCAGCTGGCACCCATTGCCCCTTGTCCTATCCCCAGATGACCTTGAGAAGAGCCTGGCTCCAACCTCCTGACA
>VZRI01006764.1:12933-37859 GCA_013397515.1 Upupa epops
CCCCCCACCTCCCCCCTTCCGGCTCTGGCTGCCGGGCGGCCGCCACCTCCCAACCGCCCCTCCTGCCTCGCTGGGGCAGCCCACGGGGTCTTGGGGCCCGCCCCGGCCCTGCCACAGGAGGAGGCGGGGGCAGCAGCGGGGATGGGAGCTCCGTGCCCCCGCGGAGCCAGCCCGGCCATGGCTGCTCGGCCAGGGCAGGGAATGCGGGCGGCAGCGGGTCCCGCACGCTTCGTGGCTGTGCTGGCGCTGCTGTGCTGCGCCCTGCGGGCGGGAGGCGCCCGGCTCCTGCGGCGCTGGGAGGAGAAGGAGAGCAGCGTCGGTTCGGGAGGAGAACGGGAGAGAGCAGCGGCCCTGCGGGTAGGTGCCTCCGCCCTTACCCCCGCCTCTCGCTGCAGTGGGAAGGGGGTGCGGGAGCGCTGCTCTGCTGTCCGGAGCAGCCAGACCGTCCCCGGCGGCCTTGGCTGCTAACGTCCTCGGCCCTGTCGTCCTGGCTCCTCCCACACTGCCCTTCTGCTCTGTACGAACCAGCTCTGTCCTGGTCGGTGCCTCTTGTATCTAAGGACACTTCCATGTGTTTCTGCTCCAGAAGGCTGGCAAAGATGGGCATCAGAGGGGCTGGGCACAGCTTGTTCTCAGCCTGTGTGTTCCATCTCGTCAGTTACATCTCTCTGCGCTTCACTAATGTTGCTTGGGTGTCTTTCTTGGAGTTAAAGTTTGTCTAACATCTGCTGGAGATCCACTGGGGAGAGTCCAGCAGAGAGCTGCGAGGATGATGAAGGGACTGGAACATCTCTCCTACGAGGAGAGGCTGAGATTGCTGGGGCTGTTTAGTCTGGAGAAGAGAAGGCTCAGAGGGATCTCATTAAGGGCTGTGAATATCTGAGGTGTGGGAGTGAAGAGGAATGGACCCAGTCTCTTTTCGGTGACTCCCAGTGATAGGACAGGGAATAGTGGGGATCAGCTGGAACATGGGAAGCTCCACTTCAATATGAGGAGAAATTTCTTTCCTGTGAGGGTGACAAAGCCTTGGCCCAGGCTGCCCAGGGAGGGTGTTGAGTCTCCTGCTCTGGAGACTTTCAAACCTCACCTGAATGTTCCTGTGTGACCTGTGCTCTGGCAGGGGGGTTGGACTGGATGATCTCTAACCCCCAGGGTTCTATGGTTCTAGCAGCTTCTGTACCAATTTGCAGGGAATGCACGGTGAATGTGAGGTGAACATCTAGCTTGTTTGCTAACTGTTTCAGCTTTTTGCTTTTATGCCTTTGTCACTACTGCTGACTTCACAATGCATTCTTCTTCTGTCAGGAAAGTGCTAGAAGAATTAGACTACTGAATTCATCCTCAAAAGATAATACAACTGCTCTCTATGGAATGACTCAGTTCTCTCACCTGTTCCCGGAGGAGTTCCAAGGTACACGTTCTGGCTGTCGCCCTGCCTTTTCTGATTCCTCCCCAGAACATCGAGTGCTTGACACTTGCAGACTCTTCCGGTGTGGATAGTCTGATAGTTGACAGTGTCTGCTACTGAGCTGTAGGTCATTCTGAAGGATACAACATCTATCTCTAGTCTTGCAGGGTTGAATTGACCAGAGCCTGAATACCACATAGTATATGGACCATTCTTTCTCCTCTTCTCACTGGGCCTAAAGCTTGGCTCTGTTGCAATAGTTTTAAAACTGGAAAATAAACAGGGTTCTCAGTACTCTGAGTTCCTATTCACTACCCCAAGGCACAGCTGACTACAGTCTAAACAACCCCTGGAGGTCTGTGGCTGAGCAATGAGACCAGCCACAGTGGTCTCCAGAACTCCAGTCACCCAGTGACTTCCAGAAGCAACGAACACCATTCCTAAGACATTTCTTCTGATACCTAAACCCATTTCTTCCTCCTTGCTGTTCAGCACTGCTGTTGTATGTTTTATTCATCAGAGGATGATGACTTTTCAGCTTTCAATATTTAAGCAGTGTGCGTGTGTAAAATCTAGTGGTCTGCACATTTACATTCACTCCAGTCTATAACAATTGAACCCATTCATTTTCTATGGATTCGAGGATGAGATGTAACCTTGTGATTGTAGCTGCAGATCAAAGTTTCCTCAATGGCTTCTAGCGGGAGAGTTGTTTGGGTTTGGTGGTGGTTCAGTAGCAGAGTGACAGATGTTTCTGTTCTGTGCTTAGCTATTTATTTAAGAAGCAGACCTCACAAGCTTCCCAGATACACAAAGGTACCCGACGGAGATGACACACCTTTGCCGAAGAAGTTTGACTGGAGGGACAAGAAGGTCATAGCAGAAGTGAGAAATCAGCAGACAGTAAGTCCTGGTGTTTTCCGTTCCTGGTTATGGTGACTGGTGAGACGCAGCAAGCTCTTTGATCCCTCCTGTCTTTTTGTGTTTCACTGGGTGTAACCTGGGCCTCACCTAGCAGGAAATTCTGTTTCCTGCTTTAGATGCTGCAGATTAAAGAGCCTGGAACTGCAGGAGGGATCCTGTTACTGCCTAAGAATGTTCCTACTGGGTTTTAATCTCAGTTTGTTGTGTGGAACTGGAATCTAATACATTTCTATTAAAGTCCTCAGACTACTGAAAACTGGGAACTATCTCCTTTTCCAAAACAACCTTCCAAAAACATCCTGACTAAATCCTTTCATCCTGAGCCCTAGGTTTTCAGTAAGAAAAGCGAGGTCTGATAGCAAAAGGCATCCTCAGTCTTGCCTTGAAGGGCAGGAACGAATTGGGAAGGAATCCTTAACATAGGACACCCACAGTGCATTTCTAACTCTCAGAGAGAAGGACAGGGAGAAAAAAGGATTCGCTGCTGGAAATGGTTGATTAAACATCTTTATCATTGCTTAGAGGTGAAGGTCAAGGATGCTGTAGTAAATGAAGAGCAGTAGAAGACCCTTTAACTCGTTTTCTTTTCCTCTCAGGCTTCAAGTACACAGCTGACTCTTCTTTCCCTTCTCTTTGTCTCAGTGTGGAGGCTGCTGGGCTTTCAGTGTTGTGGGGAGCATAGAATCTGCCTATGCAATCAAAGGAAACAACTTGGAAGAGCTCAGCGTGCAGCAGGTCATCGACTGTTCATACAATAACTATGGCTGCAGCGGGGGATCCACTGTTAGTGCTCTGAACTGGCTCAACCAGGTCTGAAACTTGGCATGAATCTCAAGCCCTCCCTCAGCTTTCACACCCACAGGCTTGTTTATGGGGACAAAGAGAGTGGAAGGGACACCTGCTCCTTACTCTCAATGCATGTGCATAGGGATGTGAGTGTGGGTGTTGATGCAGTTTGGAATCCAGAAAGACTTCCTCCAAGCAGAACTGAAATCGATTAGAATTTTCAGATCCTCAAAAACTACAGCATTTCCAGTGAATTCAGCTGGAATTACAGACACACAGGACCAGTCTAGAAGCAGCTGTTTATCCAGCTCCTTTTGTGGGTTAGAGCATCTGGTTTAGTCACCAGCAGCTGGGGAGAAAGCAGGTTGTTGGGATCTTCTGCTTCCCAAAGTTAATGGTTTCTGCTGCACATGGTGTAAAACCAGAACCTCAGGATGACACTGCACTTCCCTTTGCCTCATTCACAGCCCAGAGCAATGAGAACACAGATGTAGTTTCCATCTTAGTGCAGCTAACACACTTCCCTCAGGGAAAACGCAAACCCTGGGTCAGTAATAGCTATAAACAGAAACAATAGCCTGTCTTTATAATAAAAAGTACTGAGGGTGACAGCTTTAGCTACTGAGAGTATTTGAGTATTTAAAAACCAATGCTCTTGGGGTTTTAAAGCTTTCTAAATGTCCCTAAAGAAGATGTAATTCTACCCTTGTAGATTCTATAACCTCAGCTAGAGCATTTGCTTAAGTTTGCATTTCAAGAAAGACAGAGGACAGTCACCCCAACTCGCATGATGATGTTCTAACTTCTCACTAAGAACACACTGAATTTGGAGTGAATTCTGGGGCCATTTTCCCTGTGTTTTGAGCTGCATAGAGTCCAAGGTGTTGTATTCCCTTTCATTTATCTGTTTGCAGACTAAGGTCAAACTGGTGAGAGATTCCGAATACGGATTCAAAGCCCGGACAGGACTGTGCCACTACTTCAGTCGCTCCGATTTCGGTGTTTCAGTAACAGGATTTGCTGCATATGACTTCAGGTAGAGCCTATTGATTCTTGTGATTTGCTGTTCTTTGTGTTCAGGAGCCAGTGAGAGAGCAAACAGTGCATTGACCAGCCAGAGGCTGGGAGGTTGGTTGTGTCAGCTCTGTAGCTCTGTGGATGAACACGCAATGTTTCTGAGAGTCAAGCGTCACTGGAATGAGTCAGCTTCTCCTGCTAGGCCTGTTCAAATCAGAAAGCTGAAGTCTGTGTCTTGAAGTAAGGTCTTTCACTGGGCTCTTTAAGTCAGAACGTTGTGTCAGTTATGATTTTTACCTTCAGCTGAGTGAAGGTTAATACTGACTACCAGGAATGGGAAATCCTACTGACAGGAATTGGGATGCGTTGGAAAAACTAGGAAGCATTTAGTTACTTTAGGAATCACCCATTTCCTTACCCAGCCACATGTCCCTGCAGCCCGTGACTTTATCAACAGTGCTGTTACTTGAACTTTGTAGAAACCAGGAGCTGATATGGTTTCTGTAGCAGGGAAGTTGGGTTGTCTCACATTGCTTCAGTGTGCTAACCTAAGTAACTCGGCATTATCACTTCTCCCACAGCGGTCAAGAAGAAGAAATGATGAGGATGCTCCTTAACTGGGGCCCTTTGGCCGTGACAGTAGACGCAGTTAGCTGGCAAGATTATCTTGGTGGGATCATACAGTATCACTGCTCCAGTGGGAGAGCAAATCATGCTGTTCTTATCACTGGTTTTGACAGAACAGGTGTGTTTCCTTTGACTGAACGTCAACCCTGTGGGGTTCTCCTCTTACTTGCAACTTCCCTCGCGCAGAGCAAGTGATGAAAATCCAGAAAGAGGCATTCTGATGTTTGGTTGGGTCTCACAGCAGTTCTGGAAGTGAAGCCTGATTCCAGGAGAAGAATTACTCTTGTTCATGCCTTTTTACTTCTGTGGGCTTTCACGTCCTTGTAAAGGCACCTCTGTGTCTTTGCAGTAGCAGAGAGTGTAGCCAGTCTGTTTAACACTGGAATACTAGCTCTGTCTTCGCTGTGGTTTCACTGTACTGCATCATAGAGCCCTCAGAAACTGTGAGGAATTAGCATGGTAGTCACCTTTACAGAACATCAGAAGATTTTATGCTTCCCAGACCTCACCTTGTCTCTCTGTTCCAGGCATTATTCCTTACTGGATCGTACAGAACTCCTGGGGGCCTGCCTGGGGGATAGATGGCTACGTTCGGGTTAAGATAGGCGGCAATGTCTGTGGTAAGTCTGACATAAGATCACTGAAGTGGTAAAGGCCACTTGCTGGAGTACATTCCTTGGGGTGACTGTGATGCATGGGATCCTCAGAGAGGAAATACACATTGTTGCTGTGTGTGAAGAGGTTAGCTGAGTCCAGGTAGAAAAATAAAGCAGCTGAGTGATTGGAAAACACCATGCCAGGTAGACCTGTACATGGCCCAAGTACTAGCACTCTGTATATTGCTAAGGCATGTGAGCAAAAAGAAAGGGGATATCTGGGTTTAGATTGCTTCATTGGTTCCAATTGAACCCATGTTGGATCCTCAGAAAGGACATCAAGATTTGACTGTGAAAGCAGAGGAAGGAGGAGGGTAGATCGCAACTATAAACTGTGTCAGCCAAGAAAGAAAAAGGATCAGAGACTAATTTAGATTGGAGAAGACCTGTAAGGAAGGGTTGCAGCTGATTACTGTCCCCCATCCTCCGCTGCCCTGCCCAGGCACAGCACTCAGGAGCGAGTGCATCACACGAATAAGAGTTCTGGGAATGGATTTCTGGCAAGTGCTTGCTTACAGCAATTACTGATAGGTGTTGTGTTTCATCTGCAGGTATAGCAGATACAGTTGCAGCAGTCTTCGTGTGACTCTGGCCCCAGACCACAAGGACACACACTGTCTGCAAAGATTTGCTTCAAAACAACCTAAGAAAAAACTGCTGTAAGGCAGTTCTCACCTTTATGCAGCACAGGGATAGATTGGCCAGAGCTTTGGGAAGCACTCTTGTTTGGGATTTGTGCTGCATGTCAATACTCTCATGGAGTAACACTACTCAGAATCAACTGCAGAGTAATCAAGAAGGGTATAAAGATGGACTGGAACTGCTAGTGATCCAGGTGTTGAATGCTACTCCATGAAACAACTCCTCATTAGGTCTGTTTTTACTGAGCAGAGAGGAAGGGCGGTTAGAAGAGAACATCTGTGGTTGGTTGATACTTGGGTCTTTTAGCACCTTGGACAGACAGACACTCTCTGTTCCTGCTTTTTAAAGAAATCCTACTTTTCCCTCGAAAGTTAGAAGAGTAGAAGAGGGAGATGCTTAGGTAAAGTTGTTTCATGAGCACCTGCTGTCTCTCAAGTGTTGCACGTTCAGTCTTCAACTATTTGTTGGGTAAACATAAGGTTGAGGCTCCTCAGCTCAAGGAGCACATTGGGAACTTCCTGGAATGTCTCCTGGAAATGTCTGCTGGGTTGAGACAAATGGAGGCAGTTCTGGAGGTTTAACATCTTGTATCCTGGCCTTTCCATGCTTTGAGACCTGGGTCAGTCCCCTGCCCGCCTTCTTCCCTACTCCCCAAGTAGTAGTGCAGCCAGTTGCAGAGCAGAAAGGCAGCATTACAGGAAAGGAACCACATTTGCCACCTTTACAAAGTCAGCAATCACAGAAAATTCCACATGGAGTGGTGAAGTTCTCCTACAGCAGCTCAGCTCGTGAGGGGAACTTGCTGGGAATCAGAAGAGGTTCCAACGTTGCTGACCTGGAACAGTGCAACTTCTGGTACACGGGACTAGAAGTCACAAACAAAATGCTCAGAGTCCTTCATTTGGAAGGCTCTGCCCTGGAGTGCTGTCACTGAAAGCATGGAAGCACCGCTGCCATTTTTACCCTGCTCCTGGATGGTTGCCTTACACCCTTTCCATGACAAAAGCAACCAGCACTCCAGTTCTCCAGGGTGAGTACTGCTGTTTGGTCCTGCTTTAAATGAAAGGAAGACCAAGCGCACCATTCCACCACTTCAGATTCTGCTCTGCACTGAATCACAGGGCTGAAAACCTCACAGTAACTGAAGGGGAAGTCTGCTGTCACCTTACAGTCCCTTGCAGGAGGGCCTTGCCTTAGCAGTTTACAAGCAACAACTAGCCTGCTTCCAACACTGGCAAACAGCTGCCACAGTTCCAGCTGGCACTGGTGACAGTGGAGCTAGAGCAGTATCAAACACAGATGCCCCCCCCAGTGCTTTCTGGGTGGTTTTACCAGTCCTAGGTGCTCAGATACAGAGCAGCTCACCTGAAACCAAAGCCTATAGTGTCTTCCCAAGGGAAGGGCTTAAAAAGATGTGAGGCCACCCAGTGAGGCAGCTCTGTCAGTGTCCTGTGGCCACTCTTTTGCTTTTAGCATAGATCAATTTTATCTTTGTTTCAAGGACTTGTTGAATAAAAAACCCAATGACTTTAAATGCTCTTCATGTTCTTTGAGCCTCTTGTTTGCTTTAGAAGACTTAACAGAAGATGAGCTTTAAAATGGCTTTATTTGAAGTGCAAAGTCAGTGCTTAGCTCTATCTGCTATTAGTAACAGCGTGTGTTTCTACAGGAGGGATAGACAGGCCCACCTAACACAGGGATAATGAACATTTTTTAGTGTTAAAGCTCAGGATGCTGGGGTTTCTATAGATTCAGAATTTCTAGCTGTGCGACTCTTAACCCAAAACTTTTTTTGAATTGCCATTCCATTACAGCTTAGACATTAGTATTTGTGTGAAGATGAGGAGACTGATTACATTGTAGGAGTAAATTACTACAGCCATTACACAAACAGAAATATGTACAAACAAGATGTGATGGTGAGAGTCCTGTACAGTTTGTTCCCTCTCTCTATGTGTAGATTTTAAGAAGCCAGCTAAAACTTAAAAGTGCTGATGGAGTTGAATAGGGCTCTTTTAGTACAGGCTAACTCCATACAGATTCTTTTTAAAGCAGACAATTACCTTCTGCCAGAGGCTGGTCACGCTATTCACATCACTGTCAAATATAAATACATACTTACACATTCCCTCGCTGTGGGAGCAGCTGCTCTGTTTGAGCACCACTCAAGGCAAAAGTCCCGCAGTTCTGCAGGTCAGGCTAGTCAGAGTCATCACTGCTGAAATAGGAGCTGTCACAGTACTCTGCTGTGTACAGGAACTTGTGAATGGAGGGGTTCATCTTTGGTATCCAGTGTCTGGGCACTAGGAACGTCGAGAGGTTGAACAAATCCACAAACACCTTGTATCTGTCACTGGAAACAAGATGTTTCAGAACAATTAATGCTGACATCAGCATGGAAAGGACATCACCTCCCCAATCCCTGGGCAGCATCCAGTCTGTTCTGTGTATTCTGCACTAACCCTCCTACTGAGCATTCCAGAGTAACTCTAACCCTGTTTCCAGTGCACCACAGACTGGACTTAGAAAGGGAATATGGCAGTTTGGAGGACATCTTCTGAACATACAGGGTCTGTAGGCTATAACCTCAAGACCTCCACTCTTCTAGCAGTTAGGAAATAGAATTTATCTATGGAGATTGTGAATCTGAAATGAAGGAAGAGTGAAAAGGCTTTCTGACAAAGACAGTGAACCTGTGATCTCCTCATTCCATCTTAACCATCTGCTTTATACAACTATCTGAAGGGACAGAGTAGAGAGATGGGTGCTGGTCTCTCACAGGTAATTCATGACAGAACAAGAGGGACTGGCCTCAAGCTGCTCCAAGGGAGGGTTTGACTGGATGTTAGGAAGAGTTTTTACACTGAAAGAGTAGAAAAACTCTTTGGAACAGGCTGCTTAGGGAGGGAGCAGAATCCCCATCCCTGGAGGTGTTGAAAGCTTGTTTAGATGTACTGTGAGATCTGGTCTGGTAGTGACCTTGGTAGAGTAGGGTTAATGGTTGGACTGAATGATCTCAAGGGTCTTTTCCAACCTGAATGGTTCCATGATTCAATTCCATGATTCTGTTGCACCCTCCATTGATGGTTATGATGAGAATTATTACCCACAGCCTTTCCACTGCCTTCCAGCCTGCATTGCTGCATTACCTCGCTCACATGCAAACTCAATGGTGCCTGATGAATATTGTTGCTACTACAGCAAGACCTAGATCCCTGCACTGGGAATCAGGCACACTGTGCCTGAGCTGTCAAAAGGAGGTTTAGCCTCCAAAGGCTTGGAATTGATACCTAAATCACAGAGTCATAGAATCAGCAAGTTGGAAAAGATCTTCAAAATGAAGTCCAACTGCCCACCCTCAAACCCCAAGCACTACTCCATCTCCTGAAACATCCTGTCTGCCCAGTTGTTGAACCCCTCCAGGGACAGTGCCTCCACCGGCTTCCTGGGCAGACTGTTCCCAGGCCTCCCCACTCTTTCTGGGAAGAGGTTTATGCTAAGGTCCAAATTGAACCTCCCTGGCACAGCCTGACCCCAGTTCCTATTGTTCTATGACTAGTCCCTAGGGAAAAGAGGTTATCCTGGTAACTGAATGTACAGCAGCTCGGAAGAAATCCTAGTGTCCCAAAAGAAAAAGCAACCACCCTCCGGTCTCCAGCCATGTGGGATCTGTCAGAGTATCTACACACTGTGTTGTGCAGGTAACAGGTGAAGCATGTTGTCCTTACCTCACTGTTGAGCGCAAGTACTGGTAGCCTGATGAGCCTCCAGTGCCAGCTTTGCTGCCAATCATTCTGTGCACCATGCAGACGTGGTTATCTAAGCAATACAGAGGACATGTGTTTACTGTTAAGTGAAACGTCACATCAAGGAGCATCACTGAAGCATTAAAGATCATTCAGAGGTCTTTCCAGACATACAAAACCACTAGGTCTTCAGCAATGCAGGGGTTCATGACACTGCTCTTCAGTCAACTGATATGAAGCTATGGTTAACAGAGAATGAACCCACCAGTGGTGCTGTGTTACATACAACTGATGTGTTTGTGTGTCAGTGTCTGGTTGGGAAAGAGCAGTGGAACTGGTGGCTATGAAGAGAGCCCATGATGCCATCTACGTTTAAGTGAGGGAGTGTCACTGTCATACAAGGAAAACTCACATCTCCATTTGGTCATGAGCACATCGATATCCATAAGGGACGTGAGAAGCTGAAAGGGAACCTGGAAACGAGGCTCCTCCCTTGGAAAAGGAAAAAGAAGGCAGTGAGTTCTCTTATGATTTGATGCATCGTGCTTCACCAACTTCATAACAGGGACTTAGTGTGGTTTCTCCTGAACTGGAATTGAAACGTTGGTAGCTATTGTAGCAAATGCTTCTGCCATACAGGTCTGGATCAGTCCCTCTCACCACTTCTCTCTCAAAAGATACTCTAAAGGTTTCTAGGACACTTTGTAGATTGGTTTGACCAAGGCATGTTCTAGTTTCATTCTGAGAAGCAGCACTTTGGCTTGTTCAGCCTGCAGAGGAGGAGGAGGCTCCAGGGGGACCTTAAAAGAGGCTGTCAGAAGGCTAGCGAAGGGTGTTCCCAAGAGCAGGGAACAACAGGATGAGGGGTCCTGGTTTGAAGCTGGAAAAGGGTAGGGTGAGGTCAGACAGCAGGAAAAAGCTCTTGAGTCTGAGGGTAGGGGATCCTTGAACCAGGCTGCACAGAGAGGGGGTGGAGACCCCATCCCTGGAGCCATTCAAAGTCAGGCTGGCTGGGGCTCTGGGCAACCTGGTCTGGGGAGTACTAGACCTGCTCGTTGCAGGGGGGTTGGACTGGTTGCCTTTGGAGGTTCTTTCCAACACTAGGATTCTGTCAGGATTTGATCAGACACCAGCCAGCTACCCGGAGAGGCTGTGTAACCCCCACCAAAGATAATTGAAATCAAGTGGATCTTCAAGATGGACCTAACTCATCTGGGGATTTGCAGACTCTTAGACTGGATTTACCCCCTAAGGCTCAACCTATATCACTCTGTCTACTATGCTTAACCCTCACCACTCCCCCTGCCGGTAAGCACCCTCTGTAGATAGATCTTCTAGCTTTACCTGTAGAAGTAGATCATTAAGGCTCCTTTCAGTGCTTTGTAAGACAGTCGTCTCTCTCCTGCAAAAAAAAGAGTGTCCTTAGTTCCTGATGAAGTCTCTGGCGAATTCAGTGCTGCCACGCAGTTTTACCTATGCTCCATACACATCACAAAGTGCCCACTGATGAGCAACCCATTACCTTTGCTAAGCAGGTGCTCATGGCGCTTTTCATCGAACAGCGACAGTAAGACATCCTTCTGCTTTTGGAATTCAGATAAGAAGTCATCTTTTTCCTCTGATTCTGGCTTGGCCTTAGATAGTCAAACAAACCCAAGAGAACAAACAAGTTGTAGAATTCAGTAGGGAAAACTAAGCCCTTGAATGACCCAGGATTTAGTTCTCTTTTATTAGAAACCCACCAAGTTGCAAATGCAAGTGCTGGACTTATAGTGCTTATATAGTGTTTACAGAGAAAGGGCACTGTACGTACCTGGACTAACGCATACTCCTCTTCCAGACCTTTTAAAACATTCACTTCAAACTGTCCCCAGAAGTCAAACCCCTCTGCGTCAAGCCCTGGAGTCCTTTCCAGCCATGCCTTTAAAAGCAACAGAAGTGTGCCCAGGTGTTAGCACAGCAAGCACCTCACCTTAGAAATACAAGTGCCAGCAACAGACAATTCCTGTGGGAAATGGGATGTATTCCCACAGCTGTTCTGCTTTCGTCTCTCACAGAGGTGCTTATGGCTGGAGTAAGCAAATGATTTTGGATGCCAGCTGGAACAGAGGATGTTCCATATCAATATCAGCAGGAACTTCTTCCCAGGGATGGTACCAGAGCACTGGAACAGGCTGCTCAGGGGGGTTGTGGAGTCTCCTTCTCTGGAGATGTTCCAGACCTGCCTGGATGTGTTCCTGTGCAACTTGGTCTGGGTGATCCTGCTGTGGCAGGGGGATTGGACTGGATGACTTTTGAGGTCCCTTCTGGTCCCTAAGCATTCTATGATTCCTAGCTGTGTGATGGTCATATGCAGCCACAGGCCCTGAGGTAAATGACCATCTCATTGTAAGAGCGTCTTTAAAATCAGCTACTTCACAGATGAAGGACAATTTTATCCCACATCTACAGGATAATTGTGAAGATAAATCTCAGAAAGAAGACAGAGAACAACCAGAGTTTATCATGTCAGACAGGCTAAACAGAGATCAGGAGTTCTGCCATGAGCTCCCACCACAGGATGTGAGGGTACCAGACTGGAAGTCCCCTGGCAGTTAAAGATTGCTCTTCAGTTGCTCTGAATTAGAAAGGAAACAATAGGCATGTTTTTGGCCAAATTCCCTTTAGAATTCACCTGATTTAGCTCCTTCCAATCTGAAGGACAGAAGAGTGTGAAGTCACAATGAATGAAGAAAATGTAGAGAAGATGCTTACATACTCAGTAGTAGTAGAGTACCATTAGAGCAGTGGATAAGAGGGAGTGGAGATTTTTGCTGCTGGTAATGCTGCACAGCTATGGAAGTTATGTGAACTTGGTGTGTGGAAATCACTGGAGAGTTACAGATGTTACTGTGGGTCACTCATAACTCTGAGACAGTCACTAAATCAAGGTAAGTGAGAGTAAAATGTTGGCTAAACAGTTTCTCTCATTTCCCCTTCAGCTTACAGCTTTTATTTCTTTTTAACTTCTTTATCAGCTGTCAGTAACAGTGGAAACAGCAGCAGAATTCTCTCTTGAAAAGGATTTAAAGCCCCAAAAAGCAGTGTGGATGAAAGAGTACACTGATGTTCTCAGCTCGTTCTTCCACACTGCAATTTACTAGTTTCACAGTCAGACCTCTCAGTCCAAGACTGTGCTCAATCAGTTGGTTTTCTAGTGACTCACACAACAGTGGGTAAGAATCCAAACCACAACCAACTTGGAGACCACCAGCATGCTTGCTGTTCTGGAGAGAGAGGAATTTACCAAGTCTAAGCAGACCATTACCTCCACAAGTTGCAATAGAGTTGGTTCCTGCTCTGACTTCAGCAGGATTTCATAATCCCGCCCCTTGAAGTTATCACGGTAATGCCTCCTGTTATAGGGGACCCTCAGGCTCTGGTGAACACCGATCTTGTTCTCCAGCAGACGAAACTGCAGGCTCTGAAAGCCAGATGCTGGGCTCAGGTAGTATCTTGAAAACAGAAAGAAAAACGATATAAAAATAGAGTCATTGAATCATCCTGCCTGGAAAGGACCTCCAGGAACACCAAGTCCAACCCTCATCTCAACAGCTCCCCAGCCCCCAGACCATGGCCTCAAGTGCTCTAGCTACTCGTTGTTTAAACCCCTCCAGGTATGGGGACTCCACCACTTCTCTGCACCCAGGACATTACTTTAGGGGATTGTTTTACAGTGCTGGTTTCTCTGGTCCTCAGGAAAACGTTAAAACCACCATATCCCCCACTTGAAGAACAGCTATCCAAGCATTTGTGTGTGGCTGCAGTGAGAAAGAGCTGTTGTAACAAAACTACACCATGCAACAGCCTCTTTTACAGCTATACGTGCTCACAAACTTGTGTTTGTGCGGGGCAGCTGGGAGATGCCCAGGCAGGAAGGTCAGTGAACGCAATTTTCTTTCCAGGCAGAACGAGCAGCTTTATCCCAAGCAGTGCTTAGAGAAATTTCCACTCAAAGCACCAGGGACGACTTCTGAAATAAGCTGGTTAGATGGAAATATCGCTGAGTCAGCAATAAAGATCACAACTGCCTGCAGGGCTTTCTGCTTCAGCGATTCTACTGTTTCGAGGATTCATGAATAGGATTCTCCCCATGAAATCACATAACCCTGCTGAATGAAAAAGTAAATAACTCAATGTGTATCTGTGCACTTAAAGCCTCCTTAAAGCAACTAGAGCCATCAGAGTTCAAAGGGACCTCGAAAAGATCATCACTGCTGGGTAACTGAGTTGCAAATCTAAGCTTTGGCAGAAACAACAGTAGTTTGACCTGGTGTTTGCTTTCCCAGAGGCAGTCTGCTGATGAACAGCAGAAGCACCAATGCAGAAACCAGGTGGTTAACCCATGAATTTCACCTGCCCTGGTCCAATTTCAGACTTCCAAGAGAAACTCAATTGTAGCTTCAGGAGTTCAAGTTAAGGAAGGTAGAAGCACAGGAAGGAAAGGTACTGACACAGGGCGAAGGGGTGGGATGCTGGATGGCATTGAGGTCACAACTCTGATGGGTCAGTGACACCAGTATATCAGGACCAGTAAGACAACAGTGGATGAAGCCATCGCACATGGCATTGTGGCAGAACAACAGGACATCCCTGAAGTGAGGGTAGAAGATAGAAGCAGCAAGGCAAACCAAGGGATTCCACAGAGCACCTGTGCAGAAGGCAGAAGAGCTACTAGCCACCTGGCTCAGCAATACATTGGGCAACTAGGGGAAAGCTAAAGTTACTGGGGAGAAGGAAGAGGCAACAATACTTCCTTCAGTAACCTGGAGCCTACAGCCCCCTAGGCACAATGATAGCAAAGCAAGGATTTGCACACCAAGACAGCTGCAGTATGTGTGACACTGGAACAGGCTGCCCAGGGAATCTGTGGAGGTTCCATCACTGGATAAATCCAAGACCAGGTTGGATTTGGCTTTGAACAACCTGTTCTAGTAGGAGGTGCCCCTGCCTGTGTCAGGGGGTTGGAGCTAGACATCTATAAAGGTCCTTGCCAACCCAACTTAATCTGTAGTTCTTTGATTCTGTAACCTACCCAGAAAACATTTCCACCACCCAAGCACCTCTACGATTTGCCACGCTCAAGCACTTCATTGATGCCTGCTCTCTAACACCACAGTTGCCTCTCCAAAGATCACTGTCATCTTGCTGAAGCATACAGATACCAAGAACTACCAGGGCACTTGCCAAATCCACAGTCAGTGCAAAGGAGAGAAGTTCCTAGGCCATAGATCACCACAGAAGCATGGTTAAGTACTGACCTGAAATCGAAGAAATCCAGTGCAGTCATGGTTTCCAGAATGGAGAACTGTTCCACCAGCAGTTTCAGAATCATCGAAATCCTGTTCATTCGGGTAATGACCTTCAGCATGTTTCTCTCATCTCTTACCTGCAGAGGAGAGAAAAACACCATTCTGGCTGGTCATCTGTCTCCTACCTGTTTCAGGCCTTTTCACTCTGGTGTGACAGCAGGTTCCAAATCCTTTCCACATGAAATCCACTGAAGAGAGAGCCCTGGTTTTAACTGAAAACTGTAGCAACCCCCAAAGCCTGAAACCTCTTTTTCTCTGACTGCTGTAATGAAGCCAAAGATACAGGATCTTTGCTTTTCCAGCCCTTTTGTACATTTTTGGCTGAAATAGAAATCACCACAGGAGATAAATCGTTGGGAGCAATCATTAGAGAAATCATTCTATTGTAGAGTTTATGACGTTGTTTTCATGATACCTGGGACGATAATTATGTTGTTTTCTGGTTTAATCACTTCTATAATAATTTGTTTCATTGTGAAGAACCAAGTTGTGAGGCAGGGGAGCAGAATAATTTGAGGGGCACATCAGGAGACCACATCTAGAAAGACCTTCAGATGCACAATAACACACAGAGCAAAACAGAGAAGACCAGAAGTGAAAGATGCTAACAATTGCCTGAATCACCTGGCTGCTTAGTTAACCTTCACATTTCCCAGTCTGATGAAAAGCAAGGCCATTTCTCACAAAAATAAGTCATGAACAATTATTCTGCTTGAGCAGTCAGGGTATCATTTGTTATGAGAGTCAACTAAAAAGTGAAGGACACTTGTCTCTTTCATTGGACATAGAATCACAATCCCAGAATGACTGAGGCTGGCAAAGCCCTCTGAGCTTCTCCAGCCCAGCCCAGCACCTAACATCACTCCATCAGCCACACCAGGGCACTCAGGGCCACAGCCAGGCTGTCCTTCAACACCTCCAGACAGGGGGAGTCCGCTCCCATTGCCCTGAGCAGTCCAGTCCAGGCTCTGAGCACCCTTTCCATGAGGAAGGGCTTCCTAACAGCCAACCTAACCCTCCCCTGGCAGCTTCAGGTCCTGCCCTCTCATCCTGACACTGGTTGCCTGTGAGAGGATCCTGACCCCCACCTGATTAAAACTTCCCTTCAGGGAGCCATAGAAGGAGGAAGAAGGTCCCCCAGCTCCTCAGCCTCTATTCATAAAACTTTCCCTCTAGTCCCTTCCACAGCCTCATTGCTGTCCTGATGATAGAGAAATTCCCTCTTTTAGCTGGTCTGATCTCAGATCTCTTAGAGTTCGTAGATGTTTTCCATCTATTTTTCAAATCACACCGTTAGCCTTTTTCTGTGGATGCAGAGAAGACCTTTCCTTCTCCTTGCATAGGGAGTGCCTCACTTTGGACAGACGTTTAGAGATGCTAAAAGATTGCTACCTTATCTGCAGCTTTTAGAATTCCTCAGGCAGTTGAGCGCTGTGAGTTTTAGTCCAGCTTTTGTGTTGGATTTAACATGATCCGAGCAAGCGGCAGACTTGAGGAGGATTTTGCTGCTCAGATATGCAGAGTACCAGGGTATGAGAGCATCTAGACAAGTTCCATTGCGATTTGTTTGCTTTTCTTTTAAAAAGAGCTTCAGCAAATCCAACAACACCAGGCTGGAGGAAAGAGGGAGCTACATTTTCCCCAGGATTAGTTTTTGCTTTTCACTTACATGGCCATTTTGAAAGATGCCCCGCACAGAGTCCATCTCCCACAGGATCTGCTTGAACCAGAGCTCATAAGCTACAGAAAGAAAAACACATTTAGTATTAACCACAAGGTTGCTGTGACGATTCCCAATAGTACTGAAGAAGTGAAATTCTAATGCTCTGATGTGAAATGAACAGCCCACATTTACACTGCTGCTGTACAAGGAACTGCTGGTGCTCTTGTGATGGGATGCTGTTCTGTACGTAAACCATCACAAGAAATCCATCCCATTAAATTCTCTAGCACTGAGGATGTCAAGAGAAATATTTCAGTGTGTCCTTACAAATCAGATGTTACAGAACTACAGAATGACTGAGGCTGGCAAAGCCCTTCATCACCCCAACAGCCACATCAGGGCACTCAGGGCCACAGCCAGGCTGTCTTCAACACCTCCAGACACAGGGATTCCACCACTGCTCTGGGCAGTTCAGTCCAGGTTCTGAGCACCCTTTCTCTGAGGAAGGGCTTCCTAAAATCCAACCTAATCCTGTCCTGGCAGCTTCAGGCCCTGCCCTCTCATCCTGTTGCTGGGTGCCTGGGAGAAGAGCTAACCCCCACCTGACAGCNTGCCACACTCTTGCTGACCTAAGCCAGGATGCCATTGGCCTTTGGTGCCACCTGGGCTCCTGTCCAGCCAGTTGTCACCCAGTGCTGCCAGGTCCCTCTCTGCCCTTTCAATGTGCAGAATGTTCATTACTGAAACAGCAAAGGTCTGGCACTCCAGTCAGAGCTAACTGCAGTTCTGCCTGCAGTCTTTACGAGATCTGCTGCTGCTTGTGAAGAACAGGACAATATCAAGAGCAAGGACATTAGTTGCTCAGGAGAGTCTAACCAGCCTACTGGCTCCTACACAGCACGGATGGTTCTAGATGGATTGAAGTTTCAGAGAAGCCACAAGCTAATACACAACCTTTATCTAGAATAAACACACAGAGCCTGTTACTCGGACAAGGATTCATGTCGCCACTTTAATTCCTCTAGGAGCAGAACCATCTGAATCCTGGTTTACCCAATGGGAAGGTTACTCTTGTGGATTCATAACCCTAGAGCTGACTACAACCTTATAAATCAGACACTGGAGTGGTCTTCCCAGGGAAGTGGTGGATCCCACATCCTGGGACAGTTTTAAGGCTCAGCTTGACAGGGTGCTGGACTAGCTTCTTTGAACTGGATTGCTTTAGCTTAAAGGGTTGAACTGGACGATCCTTGGGGTCCCTGGTCTACTGTGACACAGCATAGGGATGTGAGTACAGGTAACACACAAAGCAGCAGTAGCGATTGTGTCTAAGATTAAAGAACATGTGTACTACCACCTCAGTACCAAGTCCCCACAGCAAAAGCGTAAGTCCAAGCCCACTGCACCCCTCCTATCTACTCACCTTGATGTGTGACAATGAAAAGATGCTCATCGTGGATTTTGTTCCCTTTCTTCTCACTCTGAAGCTCTTGAGCATTCAGTATTTTGTTCAGCTGAAAAACAAAGAGGAGACTGTTCCGTAAAGATTCTGCTGCTAGCGACGGCACCGCACGGAGCCGATGTGTAAGGACAATGTATGTCATTTACATATGCACGGGTATGTATGGGTTCATGCTACAGGCTCTGGGCAAACGTGCAGGCAAAACCTGCTCAGTGCCACTGCTACCTTTTAATGCAATGAGATCTTCTCTAAAATGCAATGTTCAGGTACCTTGAGTAATAAAAAAGTCCTTCTCTGAGAATTTTCATTAGTAAAAGGAAACAAAGCAACACCGCAGCAGGGTTCCTCGCTCTGACACTGACACCATTGTATTCCAAGCCAACAGGCTCCCGATGGTACAATTCTACTCAAGAAAACCTGCTCGAGAGCTCTCATCTAAGCCTGTGCTTCTTCTTGCTGTTCTGCTGTTCCTAATACTTCTGCCCAGTCAGATTTTCAATCTAATCACAGTTGTTTTATAACAAATCCTTGTAAGACCCCATACAGGGTGTAAATGAAGCCGTCTCCAGTTCACAAGCAGAGCAATTCCACTCAGTTCAGTTCACGGTGCCACAGAAAGAGTGGATCCTTTTATTTCTCATAGCATTTGGGGGTTTTTTTTACTTATTTACCAGTTGCTTCTAGCTGTTGTAGGGCCTTGTTTGTTTTCTCTGTGTCCTCAGCCCTCACACCACCCACTTGATTTATGCAATGTATTTGTCCAGGCAGACGCTGCACGCCATCACGCAATAGTTCAGGGAAATTGCACAGAGCCTCTGTGCTCTGCTGACGTAGAACCGTTGCAAAACGGCAGGAGCCAGAGCAAGGAACCCCATCGTGGTGGCACCACTTTCAGCTCAGGTCTGCCAACACAGACCATTTCTTACCAAAGCCTCTCTTTACAAGGACAAGCTGAGAGTTGGGGTTCTTCAGCCCAGCGAAGGCTCTGGGAGGACCTTCCCATCTCTGAAAGGAGGTCTTGGAAGGCTAGGGAAGGCTGTTACCAAGGGTAGGGAATGAGTGGATGAGAAGTCCTGTTTTGAAGCTGGAAAAGGGCAGACAGCAGGAAAAAGCTCTGGAATCTGAGGGTGGGGGATCCATGGACCACGCTGCCCAGAGAGGGGGTGGAGGCCCAGTTGCTGGAGCCATTCAAGATCAGGCTGGCTTGGGCTCTGGGCAACCTGAGGGTTGGACTGGATGCCTTCTGGATGTTCTTTCTACACAACACATTCTATGATTCTATGAACCTCCCCACCCCCTCCAACTTCCAGGTCCCCTGCAGTATGAGAAGCCATTCCATGGTTAATCTGCACCATCTCCACTGAGGAAGCACCTGTGCCTGTGACTACACTTGGAGAGGTCCTGTAGTCAATGAGCCTTGGAGACCTTGGAAGAAGGATCAGTCACAGGTCCTGGCTCACACCTTAAGAATGACCAGAACAGTAAACATGAAACCCCTCAACTTACTTGAAGATAGTCTCCATAGACAAGTCCACCCTTGCTGGCTTTATTTATCCCTTCTTGTGACTTGTCATCTTTTTCATCTTCTAGAGAAAGGTTGTTAACATTAAACCTAAGAAGCAAATGAAATTAAGATATAAAACTATTTCAGGGCTATGAACACACCTGCCTGCTTAATAACAGGGGCATCCACAGTTCAAACAGTGCTTTGCTTTGAGAAACTCAGACAATCACACGTTGCCTTCAATAGTTACAACTTACATCACAACCACATGAATAGCGACATTAAATCACATCAATATTTCCACCTGTGTCCACATTTTGTGCTAAGAGTAACATTTACAGTAAAATGGGTGTTTTACACCAGACCTTCTCATGCCAACGGATAAGGAGGAAAGACTCACAGGTAATTGTTTCTTGCGAAGGGGCATCCGCTCATGATTCCAGGATCCACTTCACTGAGCTGCACAGCAGGAAACGCTCTGCTAGGGTTCCCAAACCCCCTGCGGCTGCCTTATATATAACCCTGTCTCGCACCTAGGCCAACCCCCAAAGTCTCCTCCTCAGCCCATCCCCACTATTCAATAATTACAGAAACTATCGCCCCGCAGAGGTCATGGAGTTCATCGGTTGTTGGCTCTCCAGGTTTTTTATCCTTTTCCAATCAATGTCTGGCAGACTTGCTGTGCCCCATGGGGGTTTTCTACCGCAAGGCTGTTGCTACTTTGGAGACCAAGGCTGGGGTGAGGGGTAAATCACTGAAAGTTCTGTGCGTGGAAGAAAAGGCAGGAGGTAGTAAATGCCGGAGTTTCAGGGGTTTCAGTTGCAGACCTTTGTATGGAGATATCTTTAAGTTTGAAAGCATGAAAAGAAATGGGAGGTGAAGGGAAGGAGAAACAATTTGTACAGCAGACTGAGCGATGCCTGTGAAACATTTCAGGTAACACAGTTGCTTTCAAGCAAATGTAGAATTAAGCATCCAAAAAGATAACAGAGCCGAAGAACTAACCATAATACCTTTCCCAGCTGATTAATTCCAGACAGTTTATTCACTTCACTTCTTCCTGCAGAGCTTTCATTCTGATTTATTGACAGATGTTACCCCATCCTATTTAATCATCAGCTTAGCATGCTGTGAGGTAACATGTCCCTTGCCTGCACCACTTCCCTCCTCACAGCCTTCTAAAAAAGAATGAAATGAAGTTAATGCTTGGTTTAACTGCAAACACAACCCCAGGGTCCTGCAGCCCCTGAGCCCCTATGACCCCAGAGCATTTGCTCTCTGCAATACTCACTCAGCTCAGCAGTGTCTGCAGAGAGGTTTCAGCTCTTCTAGTCACTTAAGAGCAGTTGACCCATAAATAAAAGCATGATGGGATGGATGTACAACCTGCCCAGTAGATGCTCGACACCAGGCTATATAAACATTGTCTTAAAGCTAAGCTGAACCCCAAGAAAAGCAGGGCTCTACTGAGGCAACCCATCTAGCAAGGTCAAGGTGTTCTTCCTTCATTGCATAAACCTCACCTGCTCTTGGAGGAAAGGCTGAGAGACATGGGGATGTTCAGCCTTGAGCAGAGAAGGCTCAGGGGGACATTATCTCAGGTCTCAGCACCTAAAGAGGGGCTGCCAAGAAGACAGAGAGTCCCTTCTCACAAGGAGTCCCATGGAAAAACCAAGGAGGGATGGGGCTGAGTGACTCCTCAGGAGATTCCCATTGGAGTCTCCCAAATGGAAGCAGCTTCATTTTAACTTCCTGCAAAAACCAAGAGTGTGTTGAGCTGTTATTTGGTTATCTGTTTGTTCAGTTTCAGAGCTCATCCCACAAACCTATCAGAGGACCTTCAACAGGCAGGGAATGTTCTGTTTTGTGGCTGAGCTGAATACAAGACAAACACTTCAACACAGCAGAAGACCCCCCACATCCTACCACTCTGTGGCCTTCAAACCGACTGTCACCACCTCCATGACCAAACATAGAAATTGTTCAGCACCTTCTTAATTGACCCTCACCCTCTTACCTCCCCATCCCCAGGTAGAGGTGGGATAGCTGGGCCAACTTTTCCTCATCTCAGGTGCAGCAGAGCAGAGACAAACTGAACTTACTTGGACTAAAGGAGCTGTTTCGTATGGGGGGGGAAAAGGAACCTCCCTGCATCCTGACCAAGGAGAGGCCTGATGGATGGCAGACATGGCCCTCACATGTTTTGCACACACAGCTGGACCCAAAAGTCTGCGTGTTCTTGTGCTGGGTACTCCTCTAAAACACAAGTCTGCTAAGCACACCTAAGTAAGGATGACCTCCTGCGTTTTGCTATGAAACCAATGAGAACCTTCTCCCCTGCTAAGTGAGGAGCAAGCTGCTCACCCAGTCCAGATCTTGGACAAGATCTGGTGTAGAAGCAGAGCCACACACGCAAATGCTTTGGACAGTGTCATTCATTCTTCTGCTTTAACTCTCATTCTGATTACAACATCACAGCTCAGTCTGTTTGTCCAATGTTCGTCAACATGAACACAGAGCTTGGAGAACCTCTGGCTGCAAACAAGCGACTCAATACTGCAGAGTATTAAATGCCACTGACTTCTGCCCACCCAAACAGTGCTGCAGGGACTTGCATGATGGATCCAAGTAGGTCACAGCCTGCTGAGGTACCCGATGTCTTGGGAAGAACCAGTAGAACAAACCAGAAAATCCCATGTTAAAACCTCCACAACCACCACAAATGCAAAGATGATCTTGAAGGTCTTTCCCAGCCTTGATTCTATGGTTCTATAAAGTAGCTGTCCTACATCGTGTAGTCCCAGCCACACCTCTCTGCACTCAAAGGGACTCTGGGGTGGCCTCACTGGTTCACGAGTCTGACAGGCAAACATTCCCAGAGCACAGATTTGCAAGGTAGAGGCTCCAGTACATTATGGCAATGAAAGAACGTGTCTCTTTGGCTGTGAATCCACAGCTACAGCAGAGCAGTACCAGCAGCTACTGGGAGGTTTCTCAGCCAATTACATAATCTACATGAGAAACAGAGGTGAATAGAGACGAGTAAATAAAGGGGAGGAAGAGAAGTGGACATCTGGCTCTAAAACACTCCCTCTGCTCAAGAGAGTGTCCTGGGATTTTAAAGCCAGATTTGCTCCTTACTCAGTGTTTGAAATTAACAGATGGCTTAAGAAAACTAAAACACAGTGACTCAAGGCTAAACCAAACAGCTAAACGTTGATGCAATATTAATAACCCAATCAGACATTTGTGCCCAGGGGAGGAACAGAGATCAAGGTCTCACAAACTGCAAACAAAGAGGAGATAGTGCTGCGAGGGTTTTTCCCTTCTAAACAGTGTTTGTTCCACTCCTTAAAGACAAAGGCCTGTGCTGTCATCCCCATCTCACACCTCCTAGTGCAATCACCCTCCTGCTCCCTGTCAGCTGTATGGTGTTTCAGGAGATGGGGTAGTGGCTGGGGGTTGTAGGGTGGACAGTTAGACTTGATGATCTTGAAGGCCTCTTCCAGCCCCAATGGTTCTATGGTTGTGTGATCTGTAGCTCAGCAGCACATAGTGCCATTCCTCTCCCGGTGCACAGTATCTGACCCTCTTAATTCCGGTACCAAATCCTCTGCCCCAAGCTATCCTCAGAAATGAACAGCTTAGCTGACCACCAGCTTGTCCGTGTCCCATGCCTGTCCATGTCCCACATGCAGCACTCAGACTGATTGAGCTCTCATGGGTTGTCTGTGAGCTGTGGAGCAGCCTGACCTCTCGATCAGCAAATATCGTCTTCCTTGTGTTCTTGCTGATAATTATTTCCCAGCCACAGAGGAAATCTTCTCTGGCTGTAATTGACAAATCTTCCTGCTCTCATCAAGGCAGCATCAGCCACAGCAAGAAACTGAAATGAAATGTCTTGGCACAGAGTCACCTCCACACAAACCAAACGCTCTCTAAAGCCTTTGCAGCCACATGATGCAGCTGTTCAGTAGGGAGACTGCCGGCTTCCCCCTCCTAAACAGCTGAAATCTGGTTAACAGGCGAGCACAGAGAGACCAGAACCTGGAGCCACAGGCTGCTCCCATGCAGTTCTGTCCACACTGCTGCTCACTGTGCAGTACAGATGAGCGAAGAGCTGGCTCAGGACACAGGCTGAAACAGTCTGCTAATCTGATGCCGTTCAGTGCTCTCAGTAATGGATGAAGGAACAGCCTACAGGGTCTAACCACATGCTGGAACTCACTCCTCTTTATGCACTGAGCTAATTAACTCACAGCTTCAGCACAGCAGAGTTGTGCTTGTGAACTTGGGCTGGGACAACCTAACCATCCAGCGAGACAGGCTTTAGAAATTATCTGAACACTTCAAAGAACCATCAGGGTTGGAAGGGACCTTCAAGATAATCAAGTCCAACTGCCTGCCGTACAACCCTCAACCACTACCCCATCTCCTAAAACACCCTGGCTGCCCAGTTGTTGAACTCCTCCAGGGATGGTGCCTCCACTCCTCCCTGAGCAGCCTGTGCCAAGGCCTCCCCACTCTTGCTGGGAAGAAGTTCCTCCTCAGATCCAACCTGACCTTTCCCTGGTGCAACTTGACCCCATGTCAAGCCAAACCTTCAGTTACTCAGACCTCACCCATTGAACAACAAAAGTGAAAACCAGGGAAAGTGCACATTTTATACTGGAAACTTCCAGTGGAACCTTTCTAGGTGGCAGGAGAAAGAATTTGTCTTTTCTATGATGCCTAGGACAAGTTTTTTTATAATCAATGACGTTTGATTGGAAATTGCCCAGAGAGAACAGCAGGAACAACAGCTGCTTGATACAGAAAACACAGCTCAGTGAGGGAGAGAGGGAAGAAGTCACACCTGACTGGTGTAATGGAGATAAAGCAATACAAACCTTTCCTTCACAGGGTGCAGGAATACACAGTGCTTAGGTATAAGGGGAGAGAAAAAGGAGTAACCCAGCTTAAATCACAGTGAGGTACCACAGACATCAGAAAACAAGCAGACAGGGTTTCCCAGGGCATGCAGTGCACCAGACAGCACTGATGAGATCTTACACTTTCTCCTACTACAACTGACCCTGCCTCAGTGCAGAGACAGATCCAACAGACCCTCCCGCTAAAGCCCCTTTGAGCCCCTATTTGT
>VZRI01006764.1:38793-179681 GCA_013397515.1 Upupa epops
ACCCACCCCTCACATATTTGTAGACATGAATAAGGTCCCCCCTCAGCCTCCTCTTCTCCAAGCTCAAGAGACCCAGCTCCTTCAGCCTTTCCTCAGAAGGGAGCTGTTCTACTGCCTTCATCATCTTTGTTGCTCTACGCTGGACACCCTCCAGCAGCTCTGTGTCCTTCTGGAATTGAGGGGCCCATAACTGGACACAATACTCCAGATGCAGTCTCACCAGTGCAGAGTAGAGGGGGAGAAGAACCTCCCTCGATCTGCTAACCACCCCCCTTCTGATCCCCACCAGGATGCTATTGGCCCTCTTGGCCACAAGAGCACATTGCTAGCTCAGAGTCATCCTGCTAACCACTAGGACTCCCAGGTCCCTTTCTCCTCCACTCCTCTCCAATAGGTCAGTCCCCAACCTATCCTGGTCCCTGGGGTTGTTCTTACCCTGATGCCAAGCTCTACAGTGACCCTTGTTGTACCTCATCCATTTCTCTCTGCCCAGCTCTCTAGCCTGTCAGGTCTTGCTGAATGGCAGCACAGTCTGCTGGACTGTTGGCAACCCCTACTTGGCTTTGTGGAAACTCTTACAATTGTCCCCGACCTACCAATCCATCCTGTCCAGCTGTCTCTGTATGACCACTCCACCCTGAGCCAGATCAACACACTCACCCAACTCAGCAAACCTCCTGCAGGCACATTCAGTGCCCTCACCCTAATTATCAGTAAAGGTGTCACGGGCAGCTTTTGCCATGAAAGGCCGTGCCAGTGCATGGTAACAGCCCAATGCTGATCACATCACTTCCTTTTCCTTCTGCTGTGCTTTGGCTTCTCTTCCCGTATTTGATATGAATTCAGTATCTGCAGTCTGCCCTGTTAGCAGGTGCACTGCTTGCTCTGTATTACAAGGAGGGAATACATGAGATGCAGCTCTAGAAAAGATCTACAGGGGGGTTTAGTGTCAATAAACCCAGCCAAATGCCTTTCGTGCAATGAAACAGAAGTTGGGAGGAGACACCTGAACGTTATCTGTCAAAACCAATCTCCTGGGAAAGCAAAGCCTGAACCGCATAGTCTGTGTGGGTACCATGCATCTGCTCCTAGCAGCTCGTACGAATTCCAGTGAGACCTCGTGCTGCTATGAGGCTGTAACAAAACCTTATCAGACACTCACTATCTCATCTCAGGAAATAGCAGGGTAGCTTCGCTGGCTGCAGGCTGTTACTGCAATTTAGCCTCATAAGAGCAGAACCGAACAGCACAGAGTGACTTCCAACCACGCTGGAAGTGACCACCTCTGTCACTTCATAACTTGTCCTGCACTCTGTTATCAGGTCAACCAGGCTGCCCGGGACCCGTTTATAGCCCGAGAGCTGTTTGTGCAAGCCATTTGGGAAAGATGGGCAAACAGAAGAGGATTGGTCTTCAGCCCCTGGTGTTTGCTGAAGAATGAATTTGAAACAACCAGGCGAAACAAGGAAAAGCAGTGGGAGAGCTGATTTCTTTTCCAAAACCCAACGGGGGACACATTGTGCCATGCTCCTCTGAAGCGTTGCACAGGTGTAATGCCTTTGTAAGACAGCACCTCACTTTTTCTTCGAAGAGCAATAGCAAGATGGGTTGTGTCTGTCGTGTGGAGATCAGTGTGTGATTTGCACACAGTAGTGTGAAAGCCTGATGTGATTTGCTCCAGGAACTCAAACAACTCCAGCAAGAGGCATTGTCTGGGTTCTGTCAATTAGACTGTTTGGACTCAAGGGATCTGTAAATAGCTAATCAGCAGCACTGGAGACGTGGGTCAGCTACACACTTGCTGCCTGAGCAAGTGCAAGTGCTGAGCAAAGCTTGTCCCAGATGAAGCCTCATCCATGTGCCCAGAGTGGCAAACAGAGCTGGGATTTCCAAGAGGCTGAGTACAGAATCATAAAATCACAGAAGAGTTCAGGCTGGAAGGAACCTTAAGATCACTTAGTTCCAACCCCCCCTGCCATGGACAGTGATTCCTCCTGCAAGACCAGGTTGTTCAAGGCCCCAGTCTTCTGCTCTTCACTTGGGAATGAGTGAGTGGAGTACAGTGTTTACCCTGCAGTTCATAGCTTGGACAACAGGGCCAGAAAACAGCTGGCCAACACCTAGCCAGTGAGGTCCTGAGAGGGCAAACTGATACCACTGTTAACCCAAGAAACTGTGGGCTACCAACTGGACCAGTGCTAAGAAAATCAATGAAGGAAGTAGCAGCCATTCCCATCAATCAGGAGGCTCTGGAAGACTGTAACCAAGGGCAAGGAATGATAGGATGAGGGGTCCTGGTCTGAAGCTGGAAAAGGGCAGAGTGAGGCTGGACAGGAGGAGAAAGCTGTTGAATGTGAGGATGGGCGATCCCCGGACAAGGCTGCCCAGAAAGGGGCTGGAGGCCCCATTGCTGGAGCCATTCAAGCTCAGGCTGGCTGGGGCTCTGGGCAACCTGGGCTGGAGAGTGTTGGCTCTGCTTGATGCAGGGGGGTTGGACTAGAAAACCTCTGGTGTTACTTACCAACCCTATGAGTCCGTGATTTTATCCTCTGCTGAGCAGAGAGAAAATGGGAAGCTGAGGTTGATATTATCTCCTGAAGCCTCGATCAAGCATATTCTAGGGCTGAATTTTTTGGTAGCTTTTATTACCTTTCATTAGCCAGTTCTGTCCTTCAAATGAATTTCAGACAAGAGCACACCACAGATGTCTGACACAAAAGCAGTCTCGGTCCTTTTCCCTAAGGTTGTCTGGAAAGGTTGAGCTCCCCATGGGTTTCCATCCCCTCCCAGTTAGTTGTCACGGGTAACATTTCACTATGCTCCTGAGAACAGGAATTCTGGAGCTGGTTTTGAGGACAGCTACTCAACATACAGCATCCTGCTGCTCGTGGCAGCCTAGTGGTAGACATTAATTACCCTCCAGAGCAGGAAGGGTTCCTTATCTACATAGAGAGAAAATGTGTTCAGTTCTGAACAGCACAGGATTGTAGTGAAGACCACTGGCTTTTCTAAAACAAAAGGAAAAGGTTAGGAAAGGCATTGTTACAGTGATGCAGCACAGCAGCCTGCACCCATCCTGCTGCTGTCTGACTTCTGCCTGAAAGGTATGGAAACATGAGCTCCTGATCCCACCATAAAAACAATCTTCTCTTCGATGCTGCAGGCTGTGCTGTTCAAAGGCAGAACATAGCAACCCTGGCAGGTAAATTGCCCGGTGTTGCAGGGCTTCGGATAACACCTCCCAGTAGGTTTTTATAAAAGCCATTACCCGGCAGTGATGGCAGTGATAAGGTGGCTCCATACCCACTCCCTAATCACTGCAATGGGCACAAGCAGCCTCAAGGACCAGCTTGGGAGGTTCGTTCAGTCCGACGCTAAAGGTATGTGAGCAGAATGTGAGGGCTCCCTTACTTTGTTGGGGTTTCTTTGGGGCTGATCACCAAAATGGGGAAATGTGTCTCCTGCCTCTTGTAAACCCTGTCCAGAAATGGCAGTTTTCCAGAGAGAAAGAAGAACTAGCATTATTCAGGTTGGAAGAGGCCCTTGAGATCGGCAAGTCCAACCAAATAAAGGGAGGAATGAGGTGGTCTTGTGCTTGGTGAAGGACTGAGTAGAACTCTCTAGCAGTTGATCCTTCATGTATTTGGAATAAAACCAACACAGCACTAACTAGGCAGTTACTCATCTGAATGATACCACAGCAGAGCTACCCAGGCTCACTGATCCTGGCTTGAAGGCCACATCTAGCCCTGCTGAACTAACCCCTTTAGGTTAGAGTTCTGGGTGGAGAGGAGCTGTCTTTTTAAAAGCTTCTTTGTTGAATGGTTCAGTATTGAAACCCCAATCACAATTAAACGTCAGGAATGAAGAAGGGAAATTGTTCAACCTTGTTTCTGCTGGGTGAGAGGTTAGAATTCTACTCTTCCCACTGGGTCCTGTCACATCTTAACTCCCAGTCGATGAACGAGGGTGAAAATCCCTTTCACTCTAATTTCACACCATCCCCTTTTATTTTTCCACATGAAGACAGAAGGGTGAAGGGCCAAGCCCCCGGTGGGATGGATGCTTAGGAGTTTTACAGTAGGTTCACAGCAGCCTGTGGTTTTAGATCACTCAGAGATGTCAAGATACAATCTTTCCCATAGGCTTTGAACTACTTCTTTATATTCATGTGCTTAACAAGGTGTGAGGCAGACTCTTCCCAGGAAGCACAGAACTCATGCTTTTCCACCCGCAGAACCAAGTTCACCACTTAAAGGGAAAATTTACAGTTAAAGAGGAGTTTCATGGTGATTTCCAACATCAAAGAGAAGTTGGTTCCTTTCTGAAGTGTCATTTAAATGCTGATTTTAAAGCTGTGCTTCTGCTTTGTTCCGGGCTAAGGGCTACTGGACCAGGTACGGTTGTATTTAGTCAAGAAACTGCTGCCTCGACTGGAAGACAGAAGGAGGTACCACCAGGAGTTTGCCTCATCCACCTCCTTTCATGGGGTGCACAACATCGTGCAGACACGAAGCAAGACACGCAGAGTGCTCTGGCTGCTGGTGGTCACAGGCTGTCTTGCTACTGTTATCTGGCAAATCTGTAGCCGCCTCATGTACTACTTCAGCTGGCCAACCACCACCACCGTGGTGGTCCAGTATGTGGAAAACATCAAATTCCCTGCTGTGACTTTCTGCAACTTGAACAGGTAACCCTTCTCTGCTGTCGAGAGGCAGCAACTCATTATCTGAATGCAGGCCACCTTTGCTTTATAGCACTGTCACCAACCTCACTGGAAGGTTGACTGTATCTACACTGTGCTGTAGTGTGTGAGTAAAGCAGAAGTTTGAGATTATCAGAAATGAAAGACATTTCCTAAATGGAGGGAGACAGCCTGTTTGACAGGAACAGCTAGATTCACCTGTGTACATGTTCAGTTGGTCATCAGCTCTGCCAGTGTGGTACTGACTGGTACTGATGGGTACTCTGCTTGGGGTTTGGGGGAGTCGGATTTTCAATAAGCACAGACCTCAGAAACGTTTCCATGACCAGAACAACCTCGGGAAGGTGTCCTGTTTCAAATATGGAAAATCCGTCCCTAGAAATAGAGCCTTGTATTGGTTATTTATGTTGTGGAGATCAGAGTGGAGTCTGTAGGCCAAGAAGCACTTTGAGTTTGCTAACAGAAGACAAATGGTGTTGCAAACCTGTCCAGAGCAGCTTGAGATCAGTCCTGCAGGTTTCTGAGCAACCCTTTCTCCTTTCATTGACAGGTTCCAAGCTCACGCAGTTAGCAACCTCAAAATAGTGTTTGTCCTTTGGAGCATTGTGTCTGGGGTTCTCAAGAAGATCGGTAAGGAAGATAAATATTCTCAAGAGCTGAACGATTTCCTCGTTGGGAACCAGAACTTCAGCATCAAAGAGTTTACAAGGAAGAATGGGTTTTACCTGAACAGTAGTACGTTGCTGGAGTGCGAGTTCTTTGGGAAGCCGTGCCACCCACAGGTAAACACATTCATTTCACTAACGCAGTGCCACAGAGGGGAAGGGGTGTATTCTTGCCACTCAGCTTGGAACACTGAGCTCTGCCAGCTACTTCCCTTGTTTTCCCTTTCTGTTTCCCAGAAAGTTCTGTTTTAAATCACCCTGTGGAATACCCTGACTTCAGCAGGAGGAGGGTTGAACACTGGACCAGGTTGCCCAGGGAGGCAGTTGAGGCCCCAACCCTGGAGGTATTCAAGGGGAGGCCAGACAAGGCTCTGGGCAACCTGATTTAGTTGAGGCTGTCCCTGCTCACTGCAGGGGGGTTGGACTGGGTGCCCTTTGGAGGTCCTGTCCGACCCTGTGATTCTATGATTCCATTATGCAATTCTGTTGTTTTTACATCAGCTCTTCCACAGAGCAATTCCCAAGTTAAATATCACACGTGAACAGACATTCAGACCTGCATCCTTCCCATTGACTTTAACCTGTAGCTATGCTCTAGCTCCTACAATCAGGCCCTGGAGGGTTCTCTTAACAGAAAGACACTGGCGCTAATAACTAAAGCAAGGGGACACAGCCCTATGAAACAATGAGGTGGCTCTGGGAAGGAAGGCAGGGGTTGTTCTTCCCTGTGTAATGTGGCCTTCAGATGCCAAACTGAACACCTGCTGCAAAAGCTCTGCATGTTGCTTCTGAATTTAGCTCTTCTGTCTCTGTAACAGCCACAGAAAACCAACAGGACTTCAGTAAATGTCCTGAACAGCTCAGAGGTGTCAATAAACAGTGTGCATTGTCTCCTTCAGCCTTGACTTTCTGTAGAAAGAGATCTTAGTGCTGCCTTTACGGAACACACACACACACCCCAAAGGAGTCCATCTGCTGCACTGCAATTCACTAAGAGTTAAGAGATATCCAGGTGACCTGATTTCATCTTGCTCCTCCCTGTTCTCCTTTGCTGAAGGATTTTGAACATGTTTTCACGGAGTATGGAAACTGTTTTACTTTTAATCACAACGATGTATCACCGAGAAGAGTGAGTTTGTCTGGAAGAGGCTTGCACTTGCTTTTCAATGTCCAACAGGTACAGCTGTCCCAATAACTGTGAGCAGTGTCTTATGTGGTCATTTACAGCAAAGCAGAGGTGCTTTGGTTTGGGTTTGGGGGTTTGGTTGGTCTTACACGGATTTGCAGAGTTTCATGCAGAGATTCTGCCTGGGCTGTTTTGGAGTGGAGGGTATTCTACAGGAGAAATTGTGGTGGAGGATGTGTAGTCACAGTTCTCCTGCAACTGAGACCTCCCCTCAGAGCAGGAGTGTAATGCCTGACCAGCACTTCAGGGTTCAGGTCACTTCAATAAAGGCCTCATAGGGAAGGCCACATGGTGCCAGTTTCTAGGATCCAGAACTGGCACCTTAAAAGCTTTCTGGCCATTGGAATTGATTTGGGCAACAAACCTTGGGAACCTCAGGGAATATTATCTTGGGAATAAGCTCTCAAGGAAACGATCATCTGTGCCTTCTCGCTTTAGTAGCTGGAAGGAACTCCACAGCTGTACTCAGCAAAGGGGATTGCAGTCACTTTTCTTCCATACTTGCCTGTGCCGTGTGCAGGACCCAGGAGCAAACATACAGGATAAAGGATACAGGAGGGAATCACAAAGCTTAGATCCATTTCAAACAGTGCTGAAGCTTCAGAGGGAAAGGAAAGCCAAACCTATCTTCAGTAACTCTTTTTCTGGCAGGAACGATTCACTGATGAACCCACTTTGGGTTACACAGATGCTGGGATCACTTTCGTTATCCACTCCCCCGAAGAGCTGCCGCGTTTCGATGGATTGGGCTTACTGGCCCCGGTTGGCACGCACGCACAGGCTACCATGCGCCAGCTCAAGGTAAGGGCTTTGTCCACTGTGTGAAAATGCTGGTCTTTAGAGTCTCTAATTCTCTGCCAATGTGACCCCTAGAAGCAGTGCTTTCTCCAGACACTCCCAAACTGATGGTGGGGGTGTCCTTTTCCTTCACAACTGAAGTCAGCCCTTCATTCTTAACACCTTCAGGTCTCACTGGCACTGACACAAGGACCCCACAGCATCTCCTCATCAACACATTCATCACCATCAGGGTTGTTCCAGGTTCCCAGTGGAATTCAAGTGAAGTGCACTAGGCTGTCTGATCCAGTCCTGCTTTTGCAGTGAGAGAGAGAGAGGTGATGTTGTAATTCCAACAGCATGAGCTGTAATTGAATGACAGGAACCTTTAGGTTGGAAAAGACCTTTATGATCACCCAGAGCAACCCTACTCTACTATTAACTGCCTCCAATTATAGCCCAGCTCTACTACTTATGTCTGTGGTGGCCGTAGCTGTGGAGCAGCATTGTGAGGGTCCATGCCTGAAGCCACACGCATCCCACCTGTGTTGCCACCAACGTTGTGGGTCAGAGACCCCGACCATATTTCAACCAAGAGCTCCCCCCTCCAGCGTCAGACACAAAGGGAGGGTTGTTTAACGAAACCCCTGATGAATGCAGGCAGTTGACTTGCACTTCCCTGCAGTGGACACTCGAAGGAGCTGAAGCAGAACCGTGTCTTCCTTCAGCATTTAACGAGTGAGAAAACATAACACCTGAATGTAAAACAGAGACAAAGCCCCCACTGATACCTTCTGTTGTCCTCACCCCACAGTCCATTATCCAGGAATACCCATGGGGAGAGTGCAAGCCTGATCTCCGGCTGCAGTACCACAAGATTTACAGCACCAACGGGTGCCTGCGAGAGTGCAAAGCACGGTACATCCAGGACTGGTGTGGCTGCCTGCCGTTTGTTCTCCCAGGTATTCCTCGGGAATGCACTGATCCCCTTGCTAGGGGCCAGCAGAGGAGATGGGGCACGTGCTGGAGGAGTAGCCCCAGAGAGCATGAAAGGAAATCCTATAATTTTAAGAATTTTTCCCTGAATTCAGAAAAACCAAGCCAGGAATTTGTCAGCTTCACCCCCAGCATCTGGGGCACTGCTGCTCTTGGGATACAGAGCAAAGCAATGCCTCAGGGCTGAGAAATCATTCTCTAGGCTTCAAACTGACTCCCTAAAGAGCTGGGGCTTAGGGAGTTTCACAGGTGCTACAAAACCCCATAACTGCAGGTGTTTAGAATCACAGAGTCACAGAATCATCAGGGTGGGAAGACACCTCGAAGCTCATCCAGTCCAAATATCACCCCAACCCCACCCTGCCCACTAAACCCGGTTCCCCAGGGCCACAGCTACTTGGTGCTTGAACCCCTCCAGGGCCAGTGACTTTTCCCCTCCCTGGGCAGCCTGTTCCAACCCCTGAGCACTCTGTCAGGGAAGAGATTTCTCCTGATGGCCAACCTAACCCTCCCCTGGCACCACCTGAGGCTGTTTCCTCTTGTCCTATCACTGATGACTGGGAAGAGATCAACCCCCACCCCTCTCTACCCTCCTGTCAAGGAGCTGTAAAGAGCAATGAGGTCTCCCCTCAGCCTCCGCCTCTCCAGCCTAAGTGCTCCCCAGTCCCTCAGCTGCTCCCCATCAGCCCTGTCCTCCAGGCCAGCACAGAGTAACTGATTGCTTGGAGTCAGAATCTGTGGTCCCCTACATGGAATCACAATCATAGAACGAGCGGCTTAGGTTGGAACGATGAACAGGGCCTGGCAGTAACTGAAGGCTCTGCAAAAGCCAACAGGTTACATGGAGACACCAGTGACTCCAAATGCAGAGCACACAGCTGTGCTGCAGTACTTCCCTCAAGAATCCAAGCACCTTCATCCCTCAGCAGCACTGAGGCATAACCAGTCCTCTCCAACACTGAAGCCAGAGCTGGAACCCAAATCTCTGCTCTATCATCTCTTTTTTTCACAATTGTTGGGCCAGAAAGGCACCGCCACCCCTGCACTTCTTCACTCCATGGATTGTTCAGTATCACCAAGCGAGGAGGATGTTTTCAGAGAGAGAGCCCTTGATTAGCAAGCTCCAGCCAATTTGTTTGCCAACCTCTTGGAAAAGGTTGGCAGTCTCCAGAAAACTCCTACAGACAGGGGTTTGAGAAGGAAATCAAGAGTAGGTCTCAGACATGGGTTAGCCTGACAGCTGATGTGCCTAACGTTTGTGGTTTGTTTTCAAGGGAATGGAGTAGAATGCAACCTGCTCAAGTTTTACAACTGCGTGTATCCAGCAGTCCGTAAGTAGTAACTGCATCTCCCTTCATTCTAGGCTGATCCCGGGTAGTAGAAAACATCTACCAATTAAACCAGAATCTTGAACAACGGTGTTGGAGTGGGTGCATCCCAGTTCATTTATAGATTCACAGAACGCCAGGTTGGAAGGGACCTCCGGGGTCACCCAGACCAATCTCTCCAGCTAAGAACAGAGTTGAAATGAGCTGTCCCAGCAGCCTGTCCAGCTGAGTCTGAAAGCTGCACCATATAAGGCAATCACTCCTTTCCCTTGGGAGATGATTCCAGGGGTTCATTGTTCTCAGGGGGAAGGATTTTCTTCTAGACTCCAATGGGAATCTCCACAGGAGTAACTCAGCCCCATCCTCCCTTGGCTTTTCCATGGGACTCCTTGTGAGAAGATGGAGACTCCTTGTCTCAGTCTTCTCAGCAGCTCTCCTTTAAATGCTCGGACCTGGGGATAAGGTACCCCCTGAGCCTTCTCTTCTCAAAGCTGAACAAATCCAGCTCTCTCGGCCTTTCATAGGGCAGGGCTTCCAGCCCTCTGATCATCCTCATGGGCTGTTCTTTGGCTGGTAACTCAGGCCAGGCAGATCATTGATCTATTCAATCAAAAAAAGCACAGGGATTCATTCCAGGAACAGAAGTTGTTGCAAAGGGAAGAACAATCAATGTCTCCAGTTACCAGGGCCCTGGGCTTGCATCTTTATGTTATCATCCTTCTTGCCCTGATGTTGTGTTCTTTGTGACAGAAAGTGAGAGGCAGAGGAATCACTAGCTGCACATAGAGAGGAGATTTGAGAGTCACTACAACAGACTTGGTGGTTCTCTGAGCAACAACTTCTCCAGAGCCTTAGAAAGCCAGCCTTTTCATTGCTTTTGCTTCTGCTGCATGAAATCTCCCAAAGAAATGGATGATTGAGGCACCAGCAGGATGAACAGCCTCCTCTGCAGGGCTTGTGAGGGCATGGAAAGTTGTTTCAATGTTCAGGCGACATCCAGTGCCGTGAATAAGGCCCAGTTCTTCTTTGTTTGAAACATATTCCACTAGGTGACTGTTTTTTCTATAACACTGCTGTGTGACAGCCTGCGTGGTGGAGCTATCTATTTTATTTATAGAATATAGATATTAATAATCACATATGATAGACTCATAGAATCCTTAGGGATCAGAAGGGAGCTCGAAAAACCATCCAGTCCAATCCCCCTGCCACAGAGGGATCCCCTAGACCAAGTCGCACAGGAACACATCCAGGTGGGTCTTGAACGTCTCCAGAGAAGGAGACTCCACAAGCCCCCTGGGCAGCCTGTTCCAGGGCTCCAGTACCCTCCCTGGGAAGAAGTTCCTGCTGATATTAATATGGAACCTCCTCTGTTCCAGCTGGCACCCATTGCCCCTTGTCCTGTCACTAGATGACCTTGAGAAGAGCCTGGCTCCATCCTCCTGACACTCACCCCTCACATATTTAGAGACATGAATGAGGTCCCCCCCTCAGCCTCCTCTTCTCCAAGCTCAAGAGACCCAGCTCCCTCAGCCTTTCCTCCATCTTTCATCATCATCCTCTTTCTTTCGTCATCTCAAGTCTCAAACAAACCAGTGCCCAGCAAACAGAAAATGGCTCCTAAGTCCTGTCAGGGCTGATCGGATCAAACAAGCTGGGCAAGACATCACAGCCAAGGATTACCCCCTTGGGGCTGGACCAGAAAGCTAGCACAGAAGCCAGAATCCCTCCTGTGGCCCTGCTGTTTAACAGCGAATGGGAAGGAGCACACAGAGCCCTAAATAAAGTCAGAGGTGCTGAGTTTCATTGGGAAATGTGACCAAAACCATCTGGACCCTCATGACTATGTCCTGGCTTCCCAAATGGTCTTAAATCCTTCTTTGATCTGCCAAAATTGCTCTCTATCCCCTGCCTTCAGCACAACAACCCCAGATACTTAGAGAGAGTTTTCAATCTGTGTTTTTTCAGAAGAGTCACAGGCATTCTCTCTGCTGAACTTTCAGATGACATTGAGCTAAAAGGACTGTGTACGCTAGGAACTCACAATTCCACCTGCCCTGCCCCATGCGAAGAGACCGATTATCCCGCCACTGTCACCTATTCCAATTTTGGAGGAGAAAAAGCCATGGAATACTTCTCTACAAGGCTGAACAGAAGCCCAGAATATATCAGGTACTCTTGCTTCAAACCTTATTGAGTAACCACGCTCAATAGCTCCTGGCAGAGCCGCAGAGCATAGGGTGTAAATATGACCTTGGGAAATTCATTCTTATGTGTGAGGTTAGAAACGCTCCGTGTGGGGTTAGACACAGGGGTTGGGCACTGGCAGGTCCTTCCCGGGGAGGTGGTGGAGTCCCCATACCTGGAGGTGTTGAAGAACTCTGTAGCCATGGTGCTGCAAGTTCTGCTCAAGTGGCAGCATGGAGGTTGGTCAGGTTGTGGTTGTCAGTCTCTCAGGGACAGAGGGTTTTTGTTGGGGTGGAGGTGGTTGGATCTGGGACCTCCTTTCCAACCAGGATTACTCTGTGATCCTGTGAACTGACTTGCTCTTAGTTTAAAACCATTACCCCTTGTGGTGTCACTAGAGACCCTCCCTAAAGAGCCTGTCCCCAGTGGGGAATATGAAAACAAAGCCTGTTGTTTATGTGCAAGAGATATTAACCCTCTGGGGCCGTTTTATCTTTGCTGATTGTTTTATTGTCTGCAAACACCACACACAAGGCACTAATTCTCCAATTAAGTGTGTGAAGCCACACAGCATTCCCCTGACACCAGGCCTCTGCAAATGGGGACCCTGGCCGTGCATTAGTGACTATGTGTTCTGAGCTATAAAATGCGGAGCTCTATTGATTTCTAAAGGTGAAAGAAGGAAAAAGCTGAGTATCGATTGCATAGTTCTGCTAGCAACTCCATGACGATGCTGGGAAGCCTCCTTAATAGGCACCAATGGAAGAAGACTATTTTTATTACTCAGCACTACTGCAGTTTCACCGTTACCACCTAAAGAGCCAGAAATTACCCTTCTCTATAGAAAATGCTTTATTTTCACGAGGACTGTGACTGAGCTCACTGTCAACACAAAAGGCTGGAGCTGCTCACACAGGCTGGTTTGGGCTGGAAGGGAACTCAAAGCTCACCCAGTGCCAACCTCCTGCCATGGGCAGTGACACCTCTCACCAAAGCAGGCTGCCCAGAGACCCTTCCAACGTGGCCTTGGACACTGCCAGGGATGGAGCAGCCACAGCCTCCCTGGGCAGCCTGTTCCAGTACCTCAGCCCTCTCACTGTATGGAATTACCTCCTAAGATCTAGTGATGGCTGCTCTCAAATTTTTCAGCACGACAGGTGCAGCAGGGCTGTGGCCGTTTCCTTTCACAAGCTTTCACATTAGTGTCATGTGGGGAAAGGCTCAAGGGCCAACCCACAACAACATTCTGTTTAGGAATCACACACGATACTGTAACCACAAGCTCATTACACGCACTGAATCACCGCACAGACTTTGCTCCAACAGAACTGTCCCTCCTCTTGGACAGACCTGAAGAGCCAAGGAAATGACCAAGGGCTCTGCCACATTACCATGGTCGCTGGAACACAAGATAAAATATTGAACTGCCATCATCTTGAGGGACAGACTGCACTCCAAGTGCTGTATCCAGAAAGCAGGCAGCCAGGGGGTTCAGGAAGTGGGGTTGCAGTAGATGGTTGGACTTGACGATCTTGAAGACTCTGATCCTGTGACCCACCTTAGGTTAGGTTGCTCAACACTTCCGCTGAAGCTTATCCCTGTGGCCCTTAAAAACCACAATCTGTCTCTCTGCACAGACTCATCTGTCCACCACAGCTAGAAAATCTTCTGTAATAACTGTTGATACTAGATCACCCATTTTCTCCAGTACTCCTGACTCATTCTGGTGACTCTCACCTGCCTGTTCCTTGAAAGACCCCATTGCCCGCCCTGAACTTGGTCCCTGCTGATAGATTTTGGTGAAAGAGAAAAGCAGCACTGACAGTCTCAGGTAACGCTGTATGTGTTTGTCATCAGGCAGAACCTCGTGCACATCGATATCAAATACCATGACCTGAGCTACAAAATAACACAGCAGCAGAAGGCCTTGACTATATCTGAGCTGCTGGGTAAGTGAATGCTTAACATTTCCTTAATAACAACTAATAACTGCTAACTAATTAATAGAGGAGAAAGCTCCAGGGGGACCTGACAGTTACTTTCCAACCCTGGAAGGGGCTGTCAGCAGGCTGGGGAAGGCTGTTCCTAAGGGCAGGGAATGATAGGATGAGGGGTCCTGATTTTAAGCTGAAAAAGGGAAGAGTGAGGTCAGACAGGAAGAGAAAGGTCTGGGATTTGAGGCTGGGGGATCCCTGGATCAGGCTGCCCAGAGAAGAGGTGGAGGCCCCATTCCTGGAACCATTCAAGGTCAGGCTGGCTGGGGCTCTGGACAACCTGGGCTGGCGAGTGCTGGCCCTGCTTGGTGCAGGGAGGTTGGACTGGATGCCCTTTGGGGGTCCCTTTTAGCTCTATGACTCTGTGATTCTATATCCCACATAAGACTACAGGAACAGTGATGTTAATGGCATTAGAGGGAACAGGGAAGAGAAGCAAGAGAACAGTTACAAAGTCGTAGAAACAGGAGAGGTTTTGAGTGCCTGTTGCACAGCAGGATGTGTTCTGTGCACTCACTGTTTTTAGAATTAAGCCCCACATTATTCTTCTCCAATAAACATTCCTAAGAATATTAATTCTGTTTTCACAAAGCGGGGGACTGTTTATATTTGGTTTATTCAACACTACAGGGTCTGTTTGCTTGCTAGACTAAACTAGAGGCTGAGAGTGACTGACATGTTTTTATCTCCTGCTGCTGTAGCTGATGTCGGGGGCCAGCTTGGCCTGTTCTGTGGTGCCAGTATGATTACAATCATAGAAGTGCTGGAGTATGTTTTCACCAACTTCTGCTGGATGTGCATCTTTCTGCTACTGAAAGCTCCTAAAATGCCTCAGTGGAACAATCCATCCCAGAGCCAAGCGACACGTAAGGAGAAGAAGGGAATACAGGAGTGCTAGTGACTGATAGAAGCACCCAATTGTTTCCACAGTTTATCTTCCCTCCCCTCCCTGCAATCCTTATTCCTCCTGCTGCTTGTACTGCCCAGGATCCTTTCACTCTGCTAAACAACTTCAAGGCAGCTTTGGAAAAATCTCCTCTTCTTTTCCCGTGTAAAGAAAATGCCACTTTTGTCTATAAACACCAGGAATCATGAGTGCTTGTAAAGACAGAGCAAGCTGTACCTGCTGAACCAGCTGGTGCCTGGGCTGTGCGACCCTCAGAACGGCCAGGGGCAACCTCTGTTCTCTTAAATAATCACAGAGCTACAGAAGCATCAAGGCTGGAAAACACCTTCAAGACCATCAAGTGCAGCCATTCACAGTGTAAATATTGTGCTTGAAACTCCAGGAGACCTACCAGCCACAACTCTGTAGCTCACATCATGCACCCCAGTTCAGCAAGCAATAACAACAGAAATACCAACAGTAGAAAGACGAAATAGGATTACAGTAGCATCCATGTTAGTCACATAAATACCATCTCAGGAAGTGAGCAGTAAGTGTCCTCGCTAAGCAGTTCTTTAGGATTAGAAATAAATCAATGAAGCCCCTGGAACCATTCAGGGTCAGGCTGGCTGGGGCTCTGGGCAAATTGGACTAGTGAGTGATGGCCCTGCTTGTTGCAGGGGGTATGACTGGATGCCCTTTAGAGGTCCCTCCCAACTCTGTGCTTCTTTGAAGACTACCATTTGGGCAGCACTGGCAATAGATTCCCTTTAACATCAGCTCTAGGATAAGCAAGTCAGGAAATGAGAAGGGTTTGCTTCCTAACAAGAGGTGCCTTGATTTTAATCCTCAAGAGCTGCATTCTGGAGCCAGGAAAATTCTCTTCTGATGTCACAAATGTTCTCACAGCTACCATTTTAGATCCTGTCCCCATTTAGCAGCTCCTTGCCTGCCTCTAACCGCAGCACAAAGTAGCTCCTCGTACTAGGGAAAAAACATTTATCCGAGTGGAGAACTTGCCATGAAGGCTTGGTGTGCTGGAAGGCTGGGGATTGTTAAGGACCTGTATCAGACTCTTCTTTCCCTTAGTCATGGAATCACAGAATCATGAAAGGACCTCCAAGATCAAGTCCATCCATCCACCCTACAACCCCCAACCACTACCCCATCTCCTGAAACCCCCGGCTGCCCGTTTATCCCATCCTCCTCTGCTATTTCACAAGGCTGCTCCTGCAGTGTCCGTGGCAGACAGCTCTGAGGGTGCCAGGAAGGATTTATTCAGAGAGAACCTGCCGTTTTGACCAAAGAGCTAGGAAACCAGACTGGCACTAGCTCATCTGGAAAAGAACACGAAGACAGAGTGGTCTGTAGGGACTGTCGCACCACAGATCAACTAATTGCGCCTTCTCACCAGCAGATGCCCCACTCGCCTCAGGCTTCCCTCACCAGACCTCTCCCGCGTGGAGCTGCTTCCTCAGCATCCGCTATGGAATTGCTTCAGCCCAGACTCTTCCCCCTGATCAGTGATGTGGGAGCTGGAGAAATACTTCAGAGGAACGGCCGGCCAGCCTGGCATCGCTCGGGTTTAATGAAGGGGCTGCGTCTTCGCTGCGCAATGCTCAGATTAATTCCTGGACAGACACACAGGGCCATCTTCTTGTGGCACCAAGAGGTGTTGATCACACTGCTTCTCCAGCAGCTTCCACAAGCCGACTGATCTGCTGCTGCTTAAGGAAGGCTTGACTAGGGTAAAATAAGGATCTCTTTCATCATCACTGATTCTTTGCCCTTGGCTAGGGTAAAATAAGGTTTTTCATCATCACTGATTCTTTAAGATATTCTTTTCCTATCCAGTTGCTCCAGTGAGCTGATGGTTGGCTATGCCCACCCAATCCACAAGTAGTGCCCTGTGTGTGGACCTGATGCTGGCACTGGATTAGCTCATCTCTGTCAGACTTGCCAGCCAGGACTGATGATTCCACACCTGATCATTGCTGAAGTGCCCAGCACACACTCAGAAGCTGCTTCTTGAACAGCAAATCGTTGAAGATAACAACACTTAGAAGGAAGGTTTTGCTACACAAGCTGTGAAGAATGTGGCCTTTGAGGGCTGCAGACACAGAATCATAGAGTCATTCAGGTTGGAACAAACCCTTGAGAGCATCCAGCCCAACCAGTAACCCTGCTCTACCAAGGTCACCACCAGACCAGATCTCTCAGTACCACGTCTAAATGATCTTTAAACACCTCCAGGGGTGGGGTCTCAACCATCTCCCTGGGCAGCCTGTGCCAAGCCCTGACTGAATATTCCCTACTGCCCAGCCTAACGCTTCTCTGAAGCAGCTTGAGGCCAGTCCCTCTTGCTCTATCACTGATGACCTGTGAGCACAGACCAGCACCCACCCACTTCTCTGCACTGTTCCTTCAGGCAGAATGGCAAAGTCTGTTAAAACCAAAGTGCAGTTGTGGTTTTACTCCCCTCAGCCCATGTGACAGCACCACAATGACTCTGTTCTTCATTTAGTTTCCCTGATGGACACTCCCAGTCACACTGGCTAGGGATTTTCATAGTGCTCTTTTCCTGGAGTAACCAACAGGTCCTTAACATTTCCAGCCACTGTTCTGCACCATTGGTTTCACTTCATCTACAGTTCAGGGGAAATTTTCCAACCTCAGACACCAAAGGACTCCAAACCGTGCCCACCTACACTTACTGTTCCCTTACAGCTCATGCATGCTCTATCATAGCATCACTTGGATTGGAGAATACTCTTGGGATCATCTAGGCCCCTCACTTCAAGAAAGAGATGGAGGGGCTGGAGCAGGTCCTTTGGAACAATGAAGCTGGGGAAGGAGCTGGAGGGAAAGGCTGATGAGGCTGAAGGAGCTGGGGGTGTTTAGCCTGGAAAAGAGGAGACTCAGAGGGACCTTCTCCCTCTCTCTGAAGGGAGATTGTAGTCAGGTGGGGGTCAGGCTCTCCTTCCAGGCACCCAGCACCAGGACAAAAGGGCAGGACCTGAAGCTGCCAGGGAGGGTTCGGCTGGATGTTAGGAAGCCCTCCCTCACAGAAAAGGTGCTCAGAGCCTGGGCTGGACTGCCCAGGGCAGTGGGAGAGTCCCTGTGTCTGGAGGTGTTGAAGGACAGCCTGGCTGTGGCCCTGAGTGCCCTGATGTGGCAGCTGGGGTGACGTTAGGTGTTGGGCTGGGCTGGAGGAGCTCAGAGGGCTTTTCCAGCCTCAATCATTCTGGAGACGACCCTTGGGGTCATCTAGTCTGGCAGTGCTACATCACACCCCAATCTTCTCATGTAGTCTGAAGATCTGGACACCAGATTTTTTTGTTCAAACTTCTGAGCAAGGGGGGAATAAAAGCAGCAAAGCAGGCCCGGGTGAAACAAACCAACAACCACTTATCTGAAGAAACATCACACGAGCTCTGTTCCAACAGCAGCTGTGAGAAGCTGCTCACTGCCGAGACAGGAAAACCTAGCAAATGGAAACCAGGGGAACAAAGAAAATCCACTAGAAGGGCCCGACGCAGCTCTGAAACAACCCGAGGGAACAATCTGCCCAGCATGTGTGCAGTACACAGTCGTCTCTTGGAGATGTCGTTTCTCCTGTAAAGGGAGTTGCCTGTGGCTCTTTATTTCTCAGTACCACCGTTCAGAAGGGGACTCCACTGTGTGGAGGACCTCCCAGCTGGTAGAGCCTATGCCAAAGGTCCTTTGGCTTGAAAACCTCATCCCTCAGTTCCCAGTGCCAAAACATCTGGGGAGGCCACTCTGGATAGCCAGATAGGAAAGCAGGGAAGGTAGAAAAAGGTTATTAGCTGCAGGGCAGAACTCTCCCTCAGCCTCCTTGGCTGAGAAGGCTGAGGGATCTCATTAATGGCTGTGAATATCTGAGGGCTGGGGGTCAAGAAGGGCTAAGCTCTTCTCAGTGGTGCCCAGTAACAGGACAGGGAATAACAGGGATCAGCTGGAAGATGGGAAGCTCCACCTCAGTGTGAGGAGAGACTTTTTCACTGTGATGGTGGCAGAGCCCTGGACCACACTGCCCAGAGAGGACTGGAGACAGTCAAACCCACCTGTGTGACCTGTTCCAGGGGATCGTGCTCTGGCAGGGGAGTTGGACTGGACAATCTCTGGAGGTCGGTTCCAACCTCTGGCATCCCATGGTGCTGTGTAAGAGTAGTAAGCACTCTACGACAGAAGCCTCTCCCAAAGTGCTGCCAAGCTTTTTAAACAACTAGCCCCAAGAGCAGCTCAGCTAGGAGTAATGCAGTCAATCCCCTGTCCTGCAGCCTTACTGCAGTGGCCATGGGTCTCAAAGTTCATGGAGGCAACAAAATCAGCCACTGTGCAAAGGGAAATGACACAGAAACCCTTCTCTGAGAAACTTCTCAGGTATTCAATGTTTAGAAACCTGTGGCACTGCAGCATCTTTGGCTTCTAAGCCTTGAACAAGTCAATCACTCACAGCCCGAACAGGAGCTGCTTTGCAGCAGAATTGTGTTGCTTCTGGGACACTTTTCTTCCCAAACCTTCCTGCAGGGGCAGATAGGGGAATGCTGTGTACTGTCAGGGAAAGTGCAGCTCATCTGGCTGGGACTGGGGCTGTTATGTAACACAGAGGTTGCACCATCCCTACTCAAAACACTTACCAGCTTTAACCATTTCTTACATTGATACTGGAATGGCCTATCAGAATGAATCTGTAACAAAGATGCTCAGAGGGCTGGAGCCCCTCTGCTCTAGGGACAGACTGACAGAGCTGGGGCTGCTCAGCCTGCACAGGAGAAAGCTCTAGGGGGTCCTTATAGTGACCTTCCAGTCCCTGAAAGGGGCTGTCAGAAGGCTGTTCCCAAAGGCAGGGAATGACAGGATGAGGGGCCCTGGTTTGAAGCTGGAAAAAGGCAGAGTGAGGCTGGACAGGAGGAAAAGGGTCTGGAATCTGAGGGTGAGGGATCCCCAGAACAGGCTGCCCAGAGAGGGGGGTGGAGGCCCCATCCCTGGAGCCATTCAGGGTCAGGCTGGCTGGGTTCAAGTGCAAACTAGTTTTGGCAATAAAAGTGGTTAGAGGCCCAAATCTTATTGGTTTTGTAGAGATGGAAGTTCTTACATGAGGAGTCAATGAGCTACTGCTTCAGTGCTTTAGGACACTGGTTACGTTGCAGAGTAGCTTAACAGGAGCTTTAATACTTTAAAATTAGTAAGAAGGTGGAATATAAATGCAGACCATACCATCCTCCTCCGTCTCCAAGTGCAGTGCAGAAACTCCAGCTGCTTCACATCCACTTGCATCAACAATGTCCAAGTGCAACCACAGCCTCCTCCAATTTCATGTCTTCAGGAATCACCACAGGTCCCTCTCTGCCAGGCTGCTCTCCAGGCACTCATCCCCCAGGCTGTAGCTGCAGGGGGTTCTTGTGGCCAAACTGTAGGACCCTGTCCTTGGCTCTGTTCAACCTCATCCCATTGGCCTCTGCCCATTGTCCCAGCCTGTCCAGATCTCTCTGCAGCATCCTCCTCCCCTCCAGCTGATAGACCCTCTCCCCCAACTTGGTGTCAGCAGCAAATTTACCAAGGGTAGACTCAATCCCCTCATCCAGGTCATTAGAAAAGGTGTTGACTAGAACTAGGCCCAGCACTGATCCCTGGGAGACACCACTGGATGCAGCTCCATTCACCACCCCTCCCTGAGCCCCCTCATCCAACAGCATGTTCCATTTAGAACAGTAGAACAGAGCTTTCCCCAAGAAGAAAACCCTCGTAGTCTCTGTCAGTCAGTGGAAAAAAATTTATTGCCACTTCAATTGCACACGGACAGGAAACACACAGACACCCTGTGCTGGCACGGTACGCAGGTACATAGCTTCTGTGCAGGGTGGCTGTACACCCCAGCTCTTCCTGCAAATACCCAAACTCTCCATCAGGTGAAGGATGGTTGTTCCTCACACTACACACACCGCATGCTCAAGCTGTGGGTGGTCTGTGCGTCTGAAGCCTCCCCCCCATGTCACTATCAGATGACCACTGTCACTGTGTCCCCTTACAAGCTTTACATCCCTCAGGATCTCCTCAGATTCCCTCAAGGAATAAAATACCATTTCTGAAAGTCAGACATTAGACCAGAAGGCAGCTGTGAGAGCCAGGTCCCAGCAGCACACCTTTCCTTTGGGGGGGATTTCCGTCAGCAGAGACCCCAAGCACTACAGGTGGTCTAGAATTGCCCAGCAGCCTGTTAGTAACGTGACAGCTTAAATAAGCACTAACTGAAGAGAACGCCTGTTTTTCTCATTAATACACAAGAGCAAGAAGTACACTGTGAGCGAGGAGCACTGTAACACAGGTACAGTGGCACATGCTTCACGGGGCAGGCTGGGACAGACAGCTGCCTACTTTCAATAGAGAAAACAGTCACAGAGTCTACAAAGGGAAAAGGCAGGATGGTATCAAAAGGAGATCTTTTCTGGTCAGGATTTACAGTGCACTCACAGAAGGAACAGAAATCATGTGAACAGCAGAACTACACCTAATAAACACCATTTTCCCAACAGTTTTCATAGTGCTGCTTCTTTTAGGTCCTCTCTTACAGAAGAGTTCCTTAAGTTCATGGTTCTGCCCAACAACAGGAACATCCACGGTGCCAGCAATGTCACTGGTCCATATCACCACTACACTGCCGGGATGAAGATGAAGGTGTGAAGCATCAGGCTCCAGGCATTAGCCATGGCGTGCACACTACAGGTGGCATTCAGTACCGGCAGGGGGAAGGAAGGGCCACGGGAGCGGTGTGCACAAACGCATACTGAAAAGGGGAGCTGCAGATACATGCTCAGAGCAGAGAGAACACAGGACCAAACATCCAGGAGAAAGAAGTGCAAGCAAGGAAACTGCTGAGTATGGATTCAGGAGCAGGGTAAGGGACAGCACCACTGCAGATGGCAATGAGATATGGTGTGAAATAATATTCATAACCTTACTGCCTGGCACCCTATGTGGAGACAGTGTGGTACCCTATCCAGCGTCCTCTTCCTCTTCCCCCAGCTCAGAAAGCATCTGGCCTTGTGTCCTTGAGCGCATGCAAGTAGAATTGGAGAAGTAAGGGACTGTCTTGGAAGCAATGGCACAGTGGGTCAATGCAGTGACAGAACATTTCATAACTCACAGCCAACAGCAGTAAACAACGAAATAACAAATCCCAGTGATGCCACACACCCCCTTCTCCCCTCTGTGCGGTGTGGAGGAGTGCAGTTTCTATACTCCCAGAGGAGGTACCAGCTCTGACTGAGGCACCTTGAACTTGTTCCCATCAGTAACATAGGAACAGGGCGGAAGAGAAAGACATTTCAAAGTGGAACATGATGCCATGTGATAGCTGAGGCTCTCCACAAACTTCATTTTCAGCAACAAACAGATATGTTTCTTTGGGGAGAAGCTGCAGCTGAAGTTCTGTTATAGGAGTACACCTACCACTGTTACTTTAACATCCACGTGGATGCAAAGTACCTGACAGGCCACGGCAGTTTTTGTTCTCTGTTCACATAGGATTGCAGGTCTGGTTTTGCTGTAATGGCACCAACAAAGGAGCAGCACCCCAACCCAGTGGTGATTCTGTCTCAGCAGTAGCTACTGGCTCATGGTGGCTGTCAGGGAAGCAAGGCTGAGCTGTGCTGAGCAGCTCCTACTACTATTTTCTACAGGCCTAGCACAGACAGAATGTTTGTGCCCTCTCCTCACTACCCTGCAGCCCAGTGTCTGATCTGTAAAACTAGTGCTGACAGATCTGCTGAGTTAATCACTCTGTGGGACACCATGAGGAATATCTCTGTGATGAGAATTCATCTTAAAGATACTGGAGGTAGTAAAGGACTGATCAGCAGAAACCTCCTCAGGATGCTTTAGGAAACACTCCTGTGTTTGCTTTGAGAAGCCTCCTCTTGCAATATTATCAGTGATCTCTCAGGGGATTTACCAGGTAGTTGCTGACTAGCTGTTACCAGGCTATCTGTGCTTTTATGGATAGCTGCCCTGAAGGACAGGCACTGCTCACAGGAGGGTATCAGCATGTGCATGTTTAAAAGGTCAGAGAGAGTCTACACAGACAAGACTATGCCTTCATGTAAAGCAAAGCTATTCCTCTACAATAGTGCTAACGGGTTATCTGCTGTTTGCCTTTGGCTCATGACTGTAAAGGGCCCGAAACACCACAGAAGGGCCATGTTCACAACTCCAAACTGTCTGAACGCTATACTCAAATGAAACTTGTGTGAGGCTGAAACACCCCCCACGTGACTGAGTGCTCTGACAGTGTACAGGTAATACTACAATGTGCCCCACTACAAATGGTACAGCAGAGCTGATAACACAGGGGAAAAGGTGTTTAATTAAAACATGGTTTAAATACAACTACACATCTGAAAGAACAGTAGCCATGTGAAAATATAAACTGGATATAGGATAAAGATGAGAACTGGTATAAAAAGCAGCACCCACAACATTGCTGTGAGTGATAGAGATTAAAATACAGGCTTCAAAGCATAGGCTCCCTTAATATTTGGATTTGCCATTACTAAGTCAGTGCTCATACACCTGGCTACCACTGGTAATCAACCTGGATTAGATCTCCTACAGAGCCCAAAGGGTTTGCCAGCCTGGAGTTGATTTTTCAGGACCATGCAAGTATCCAGGCATGGAATTAATCTCCTGTGTTTTACAGGAATGGTTTTGGCCCAGGTGACTGACAGCTCTCACTGCTGTACTCAGGTCTGCTATTAAGATTACTTAACACCCTATCTTCAACCCTTCCTTTTTTTATTACTTCAAACTGTGTTCATTTACCCCTTTGTTCTGCTTAATGGGAAGAATGCTGGCAGCTGCTCAGCCAGAAGCAAATCAACACCTCACTCAAGTCTCTTAGTCTGCAGCACACTGAGTCTAGAGCTTGCTGGCTTGCGGTAAGATTCTGCTCAGTACACACCCAGACTCCTGAAACTGAGGTGTCAGCTGAAAGTGCCTTCAGATCTTGAGCCTCCACATAATCTTGAGAAGACCGAGACCCATCTGCCATTCAGGAGAAATTCTTTCCACCCTATTTATAGAGCTGGACCTCTATCACACAACAGACGCAGCCAGGGTTAACAGACCACCACACACAACAGGCATCAACCTGCCTGCGAGTAGCTGCTGGACTGCTGCCTGAACACTGACTGTAGAAAGCAAATGCTGGGTTTTGATAGCCAGCTGTGTCAGCTAAACAGGAGTGGACATTACACTGCAGAATCTAATACCCTAAGAGGAGTGAGACAGACGTTTAACCACTTGGCACTCCCTCACAGCCCTTTAAAATACAGAAGTGTTCTGAGGGACTGCAGACTGCAAAGACAAATGATCAGGGACTTTAATGTGCTGTCCCCAGAGTAAATGGACTAATGAAACAGTGCTGTACTAAACTCTCCACTTTTCCTAGGGAACGTTTACTCTTGCAAACGCAAATGGATGCCAGTGGTTTGGATTAAATTGGCCATGTTTATACAAAACGATACTAACGACCCTCTGGTTAGTCATACCTCTGTCTCTGTATTCTTTCTGGACAGAAACCAAACCTGCATTGGCTCTTTTTTACCCTTCATAGAAACCGGACCCCTGTACTCCAGGTGGAACTGAGGATCTGAGTTGTCTGGTGTCATCAGACACCTGCAATGGAAAGAGAACACAGGTAAGCAGATGTGCTGTGGATTACCACACAAATACTAAACATGCAACAGGTATGTCTATGGACCAACAGATGTGTCTCTAGCTCATTGCTCTCACAGCATTCCAATACCAATCTAACCTACCGCCACCTGCCACACCATTTCAGGAGGACTCACACCGATGGAACAAATGTGGCAGGAGTCCTACCACATGCAGTTGCAAAGACACCAAGAGGCTCTGCTGACAGCGCTTTCTTTCCAATACAAAGACTTCATTGCTCACCTGTAAGTGTACTCGGAGACATTGATCTTTCCCTTTTCTCCCGTAGTTTCGGTTCTGCTTGTGAGGTTGACAGTGTTTCCAAAGAGGCAGTAGCGTGGCATCCTTTGGCCTATCACACCTGTGACCACCTCACCAGTGTGGATGCCTATGGTTATCTTCAAGGAGAGAAGAGATTTGGAACACAAATTCACCAGAGCTAACCTGCTGCCTCTGCCTGAACACAGGGATCACACTGTTTCCATTGACTGGGGTTAATTTTTCCCCATGTGCTACTCCTGCTTCTTCAAAGCCTTGCTGTGTGTGTGTGCTGGCTAAGTTACTGTAGGGCAGCATCACGGCTCTGCCTCCCATGGGAAAGCATAACCCCCCTGCTTTTCCAGCAGGCACCATGCCATGGGAAACAGAGGGGTTCTCAGAATCAGACTGACCAGGGTTGGAAGAGACCTTCAGGGTCACCCAGTCTCAACCCCCCTGTACAGGCAGGGACACCTTCACTAGAGCAGGGTACTTAGTGCCCCAGCCAACCTGGCCTTCAACACTGCCAGCGATGGGGCAGCCACAACTATGTTGTGCAAGCTGTTTCAGCATCTCAGCACCCTCATAGCAAAGAATTGGTTCCTCATGGCCAACCTCAATCTCCCCTTTTCAAGGCTGGAACCCTTTCCCTTTGATCTCTCACTACCAGCTGTGTGAAAAGCCCTCCCCCAGCTCTCTTGTAGCCCCCTCAGAGACTGGAAAGCTGCTTGAGTGTTCCCTGGAAGCCTCCTCTTCTCCAGGCTGAACAACCCCACCTTGCTCAGCCTGTCCTCACAAGTGAGGTGCTCCAGCCCTCTGAGCATTGGAGCTGCTCTCCTTTGGACCCCTTCCAGGAGCTCTGCATCCTTCTGATGTTGCGGACTTCAGAACTGGGCACAGATTATTTCAAAGCCAAAGAGATAGGACAGGGGTTTGGAGCAGCTCTGTCTCACAGCACACTACAGGTATTTTGAAGCTGCAGATCAAGCCTTGTCACTTCATCCAATGACCATGCAAGGTACACAGATCCGACCTAGGTGTCAGACCAATGACCATGTAAAGCAGGAACAGGTACCATGCACAGTTCTTATTGGTCCCACAGCCTTCTGAAGAGGCCAGGGGAATGCAGCCTCCCCAGGTCTGTGTTATCACTACAATGTCTTCTTCATTACATCCCACAATGACCTCCCACTAGAGAACAGCTAGGTTTGCAGATGTGGGCACTGCAAGCTGCATCTACACACGTAGAAGATTTGAGGACTTCAGTCTCAAAATCCTAAACTATAACCACCACACTCCAAAGCACTGCCACCCCATCAAAGGGTGGGCTCTGCATTTATCACTCACCTGTACAGGCTCACCATCAACTTGAACTTGGCAGGCTATCTCCATCATATCCAATGCCAGGTGGCAGATAGATCGTGCATGGTGAATGCATGGCTCAGGCAGTCCACTCACTGTCATGTACTTGTCCCCAACTGTCTCCACCTATCAACATAGAAGTATTTCAATTCCTTTACTGCTGTTTCCTGAAGAGCACTAGTATGAATGTAATGCTTTCTTCAAGACTGCTTGTCCTTTCAAATGGTTTCCTTTCGCTTTCATTCCAGCACCCCCAATTGCCATCATCTTGGCTTGTTAAGCACTAACTGCATGGTCAGTGTGACACAAGAAGTGACACTGATTATGTGAACTTGAGCCTCTCTCATGAATCCTCAGTTTCTGTGGAAACTGGGCATCCTTTGCCTCACACCCTTGATTCACTTGGTATACCATGCTGATCTCTAGAAGCTAGGAATGAATCTCAGAACAGCACAAACCATGCTCATGTCCATATAAACAGGACATATGCATCTCCCTATCTTCCTGCTACCAGTCACCACCTGCAGCTACATCTTGTTCCTTATGCAGGAATTAAACTCACATTGAATAACTGAGTAACAAGTCATCTACAAGTAGGAAACCCAGGTGCATGGCTGAAAAGCTTCAAGCACAGAGACAGCAGAGCTGCCAACTCTGTCAGTGTTCACACCTGTTAAATGCAAAAGTAGGGTTTCATATCCCCTAATGGATGAGTGACTGTGCAGAAACCCTGCTGAGACATAGGGCCTCTATATTCCTTGACAGAGATAAATATCACCCTCTTCTCCAGCTATGGAACACCAGGGAATGCATTTCAAAAGACCAAGAACATACTTGTTTAAAACAAGACAACCTCAAATCCACACAATGGGAACAGTGGCATCACAGTAAATTACTGAAAACCCCGCACTGTTCCTAAAGCCTTCTGTTTACCTTATAAACAAACGGATTCCTTCGTGAGTCAGTCAGGATGTCAAATCTAGTGTAGAGATCATTTAAAAGGTTCACAATCTTCATGGCTCCCTCTCCAGAGGCGTGTTTGCTGCAGAAGGCGTTGAAGCCCACAATGCCGCTGAAGAGAATGGTGACGTTGTCATAGCGCTTGGCTGGCACAGGACGCTTGTGTCTCAGCTCATTGGCCACTGACGGCGGTAGGACAGAGTACAGTAACCTGAACAGGTGAGAAGAGACAACAGAAAGAATGCGGCGAAAGGTCTTCACATCAGCACTACAAGTATTAACTTGAGGTTATTGTCATTTATAGCGCAGTCACATCACCACAGAGCAGCACAGCAGGTGTTTCACAAAGGAAACACTCTTTGTGAACAGAGTTGATCTACATCAGCTTACCCAAAGCCACAACATTCACAGCATCAGTACATCTCAACTACCAGTGAAATGAGATACTGCTGGTTCCTCGATTAGGGTCTGTTAAAAGCATCTTGGATCGCTGCTGCTTATTGCTTCAGCATTTCTGTGGCATCATCAGCTCACATCACCTGGTTGTGCTCACAGAGCCATAAAAGCTGCCAAAAAAGGCAGCAATCAAACAGTTTTTCACCTCTGGATGTGATTCATGCACTGCTAAGTGCTTCCTCTTCTGCTGAACGTGCTGCTTTCACCCTTCACTGGATTCTGGTCTAAATTAGTAGCCTGCATGACATTCACACGTGTTCATATTACAAGTGATCCAAATACAATTCAAACCACACTGAGAGTTTCACCCTGCTCTCAGGAATATTCCTTCAGTGATCTGTGTATCCCACAGTACAGTCCCCTGCTTGTACAGCTAGGTGGGCAAGCTGAGGATCCGTTTCCCCAGTTGTGAACTTGGTTCTGCACACAGCCTCCTGCACAGACACTCATGAGCTGTGGCTATGTGACTATGAAATCAAGTTTGCAGTATTATGCAAACCCATGCCTGTACACAGCCTATTGTTTAGGCTTCTAATACCCTGTGATGACTGCAGCCCAGCTCTACAGACAAAGTAATTTACAACCAGTGTAAGCACCTCTGAAAGTCAGCATTGGGACAGTTGTTTGTTAAATGCATTGTGGCTCCAGGGACTGCACCTAACAGTCTGCAAAGCTACTGCAATTGACTGAGGAGAGATCCTCAGCTCCCTCCCCATCAGGGAAGGGGCCATCACAACACCCGTGGCATGGAACAGTCTAAACTGAAGATGACACCTGACAATCTCAATACAGAGCTATCCCATGGGGCATGAGAGGAGAATATTCTTCTTGACTCCCAAATCTTTCTTCCATTCCCTCAAGATAGGATTACTTGTTGAAGAAAGCTATAAATAACACATTGCTGCAACTGCCTCAGCTCAGTCAGCAACTGATTCTTACGTGTCTGTCTTTTTCTTTTCATCTTCCAGAGCACGCAGCGTGTGCTGCAGTCTGTCAGTGAGGATCTCCAGCTCTTGAGTCAGTTTATATTCCTCTCTGAACTGCTCTCCCAGCAGAACCAGATCACGGGTAGCATCGTGCAAGGGAATATCACTCAGATACAAACCTCTTCTGGTTAAATCATCCAGGTTCATCACACTGCAAGGAGAAATACAGGATAATGTAGGTACAATCAACATGACAAAGGAGCTTTTAGAAGCCAAATAAATGGCAGAGGCTGCTCAACAGCTTCTATCATATCAATGTAATATGCATCTCTTGCATCAGTAACTTCTAATACTTGTGATGAGCTATACAACACATCCCTTCTACAGGATAAGCTATCTTAACTCACCTCAACACACAGCTCTTGACGTCCACATTTAGATGCAGAACTCTCACTACACCGTTCCATGAATGCATCACATGCACATGGTTCACCACACAAGCAAAGGGAAGCTCATGTGAAAGTAGCCCCTTCCCTTTCTGTCTTCTTCCAGACCCCCCACCCCAAACACTTCAGTACAATCATCACTGCTCCATTACATTGGACCTACTGCAAAACCACACAAATGCCCACTGGAAACCAAATCACAGTTGAGTTTCCCAGCATTCTGAGTGAGAAACACACTGCACAACTTGCCCAAAATCACCGAAACACCAGAGCTCTGGTCCAGAGAATCCCAACGGTGATACTTCATTAACCAGTCATCAGTAGAGTTCAGATGTTGAAATGCTTCTCTTCCTTTTAGAATGCATACTTCAAAACCAATGAAATCAATACCTGAAGCAATTAATGTCTCTAACAGTACTCTAAATGCTCTTTGAGTCAGTAATGGTAAAATGAAAAGCAATGTTACAGAGCTCCAAAGGTTTAAAGCACCTTGGGGAACACAGGAAGAGAATGCTGTCTGCTTCAGGCAAGTAGATCATCTGCCCTTTCAGGCGCAAGCAGCTGATTTCTGTGCCAGTCAACTCATCTTCACACTCCAGCTTCTCCACATCCAACAGCCCCTCCTGGTGAAGAGAGGTCACAGTTACATAAGGCATGGTACGTATGTGACACACCAGGCTGGGCACAGAGGCGGCTTCACTACCAAGGCAGTCAGAGTGCTTGGAACAGGTACAGGTACGCTACAACTATTCTGGTTTCTCATCTGAACACCAGACACTCACTATGCATGTCTTCATGCTGTGATCTGCTAGTTCAATCTGCTAGTTCACCTCATTCATGCTGTTTCTTTACATTCACATCACAAAACTCTTTCCTTCTGTCATTCCCTAACAACAAGTGGACAGAAGCACTGCCTATGCCACCAAGTTCTGTGCCTGGGAGCATCTCTATAGGTACACTTCTCTGTACGTAGGCTCGCTGACACAGCAGGCTCTATTCTACCTGCTGCACTCAGTCCTGGCATCCATCTCCTCTCCAGAGGTGAGAGCACAGGAGTGCGCACGGGCCCAGGAAAAGAACCGTTTCATACCTATCTGGTCTATTCATGCAGTGATAACATCTGCCTTTCCATATCTCCTGTGATACCCTGCCCCTCAAAAGACAGCATCAGCCAGGAGGTGCCTGTACCTCAGTATCCCTGCACAGTGGCTGTACTGAACTTGTGCCCGGCACTAGTTTTGGTTCAAGAATCAGAAAGGGACAGTGCACTGTGCAAAGGATTTTCCATGAAGACTCCTGAGCTTCCAGTACTTCCAGTACACAGACACTGAAAAAGGAGCCAGGAGAATAATCTCTAGTTACCTTGGTCCTCAGTACAAAGACTGTATTGATATGCGAGAGAATTCCATGGAAACTAATATCAATGTGAGGCCGGACCAGCGAGAACACTGACAGCAGACTGCAATTCCCTGGCTGCAGCTAGAATAGAGAGAACGAAGACTGTTACGATTCAGAATAAGAATACACAACAAGCAACTACACTGCATTTGCCTAGATGACAAGATAGAATGGAAGAGAACATACACTTTGTGTTCCTCCATCAACAAACAAGGCTATTAAAAGAATGATTTTATGTGAGGAGTGAGCTGGCTTCAGAGGGCACCTCCAGTCTGCCAGACAACTCTGTATGATTGTGCTAGGCTACCACATTTGTTACCTGTCAAACCGTTCCCATTCAGCAGTCTGGTGTTTTCATCTTCCCTTTTCTTTCTCTCATCTGAGGTACAACAAGGGTCAGTGTGGAGTCAGTGTGGAACTTGGCATCAGGGTTAAGAACAACCCCAGGGACAAGTATAAGCTGGGGACTGACCTGTTGGACAGGAGTGTAGGAGAAAGGGACCAGGGGGGTCCTAGTGGCCAGCAGGATGACTGAGCCAGCAGTGTGCTCCCGTGGCCAAGAAGGCCAATAGCATCCAGGGGGGGGGATCAGAAGAGGGGTGGTTAGCAGATCAAGGGAGGTCCTTCTCCCCCTCTACTCTGCACTAGTGAGACCACATCTGGAGTATTGCATCCAGTTTTGGGCCCCTCAGTTCCAGCAGGGGACAGAACTGCTGGAGGGTGTCCAGCGTAGAGCAACAAAGATGAAAGAAGTAGAGCACCTCCCTGATGAGGAAAGGCTGAGGGATCTGCATCTCTTGAACTTGCAGGAGGCCAAGGGGGGGACCTCATTCATGTCTATAAAGATGTGAGGGGGGGGTGTCAGGATGGAGCCAGGCTCTTCTCAAAGTCATCTAGTGATAGGACAAGGGACAATGGGTGCAAGCTGGAACAGAGGAGGTTCCATATAAATATCAGAAGAAACTTCTTCACAGTGAGGGTAACAAAGCATTGGAAGAGGCTGCCCAGGGGGATTGTGGAGTTTCCTTCTCTGGAGACATTTCAGACCCACCTGGATGTATTCCTGTGTGACTTGGTCTAGGGGATCCTACTATGGCAGAGGGACTGGACTAGATGATCTTTCGAGGTCCCTTCCAATTCCTAATGATTCTATGGTCTGGGCTGCTCTTACCTGTTGCTTATTTTTAGAAGCATTGTCAGTTCTTTCAGGCAAGAGCTGAGATATCTCACTCACAGAGTGTATAGCAGTATGGGGAACTTCTGTTCATTTTCTTGCTGTAACTAGAGGCAAGTGCAGCTGCTGAATTCAGTTTAGAACACACATCCTATTTGGTTTGGCTCATCTTAGATAATACTGCTGACTTTGACACACAGACTATACCTTCAGTTATACTGCTCTGATAGCTTCAGTATTCAAAGGGATTACTAACACCACCACAAACAGACCAGGTACCTGCTGCCACAGCACACAGCAGTATGGCCAAGAATACTATGGCCAGGTCAGGCTGACCTGTCTGTCTCGCATCTGCTTTGAAGAGTCATTGGCACCTTCCAGTCATCCTCCAGTAAGCTATCAGAAATTAGTATCAACCTAAAACCTGAATGATAGGGGTGATCAGATGCTTCCTGATGAAGCTTCTTTATGCACATGGACAGGGCTATAAGGAACAGTGGGGCTGCAGACCTGAGATATTTTCAGATCTTTCTCAAACAATTGAGTGCAGTATAAATTACACAGACAGGATGTTTGGACAGAGAATCCTAAGTCTATTTATTCAGCTTTGAAATAACCCTGTGAGGCACCAAGCATTAGAGATCTCTGGTCATTCACACATGAGGAGGTCTAACCTGCGGAAGGACTCTGTATATAGCGTTGCCACACTGCGTGACCACCAGGTCTCTATCAAATATAATGTGGAAAGGAAAGGCTTTGCAGAAGGTGTAGGGGCTGATGCGAGACTCCTGAGTACCATTTTCCTCGAATCTGTCAAGGTCTTCATAATAGTCCTCTTCTTTAGACTCTTTCTCTTCAATCAAAAACTGGATGTGGTCACACTCCTCATTTCTCTGCTGAATAACCTAGAAAATGAAAGAAAAAGCTTAAAATGGAGAGCTCTGCTACAGATTAATCACTGGAACAATACCACAGACAGCAATACAGCTAGATAAAACTTAGAGAACAACAGTAGTCTTAGAGCAATTATTTCTGATTTTAGAGTCTGTAACATCAGGTGACTAACTGTGCCTCTGCTTAGCTAGCTGCTCTCTGCATGACCACCACACAGATTGCTCAAAACACAGTTCATGCAGCCTGTGGGAAATGCGCATCCTGACACCAGGGGCCACGGCTCAGGGGATGCTTTTGCAGGTATGTACCAGGAAACAGGCCTCTCCCCTGCCCTGGAATGAACAGTTATGAATGGCACAGCCCCCTTTAAGCCTTCTTGGCGTGCAATGTTTGCCAGGTCAGTAACACAAAAGAAGCCACCACTGGCAAGAGACCAGGGGCACAAGAGTCAGCCAGAAGGCAGGCAGCTGCAGTGAGCCTTTGAACAGTCACTCCTCCATGATGCCTGCCAGATCAGCAGCAACAGATAGAGCAATGACAATCGTCCCCAAGTTTAGAATTGGATCACAGGAAAACCAGACACCTCTGCATAAGTCAGATCTCTGCTGAGCATCCTGAACACAGCACCTCCCCCTTCAGTGATTCTACTCAAGATTACCAGAACATGCGCAACTAATAGGTATTCTTTTGTACCACTGTGTGGTTACAGCCCTAACTACAGAATAACACAACTGACCTTGAGAGGGCAAATTCACCTCTTCTCAAGCCTGATTAGATTCATGATGGTAAGAGAACAATCCCATTTACACAGTACTGTTGAGCAGCAACTTTGTTGACCATATTACACCTGACTCCACTTCCATGGAGAGCCTGATCCTAACATCCTAATGCCACTGAAGCAAGAAAACCTTCTTAAAAATCTTCAGCACATCCCACTTCTGCTCTTTAGACAGAGCCCAACTGCACAGCTTCACAGCTACAGTAGGGAAACAGATGGGACGAGCACTAACACTGCTCCTGAGACCCAGCATGTTTAACTTATTAACTATGTCTCTTCCATGCTATCAACCATGCTTGCTGGGAAGCTGGGGAGTACTGGTTCCTGCATTTGTTCTTGTATGAATGGAGGAGTAAAACAAGAAGATAGTACACAATCAGAATGACTGAGGCTGGAAAAGCCCTGAGCTCATCCAGCCCAGTCCCTAACATCACATCAGGACACTAAGAGCCACAGCCAGGCTGTCCTTCAACACCTCTAGACACAGGGACTCCCCCACTGCCCTGGGCAGTCCAGTCCAGGCTCCGAGCACCCTTTCCGTGAAGATGGGCTTCCTAACATCCAACCTATCATCTCCTGGTGCAGCTTCAGGCTCTGCCCTGTGAGAAGAACCTGACCCCCATCTGACTACAACCTCCCTTCAGGAAGTCATAAAGAGGGAGAAGGTGTGTGCCTGTGTGTGTCCTGGCACACCACCCCTCTACCCTCTCCCGAGTCTCCTCTTCAGCAGGCTAAACATCCCCAGCTTCTCCTCAGCAGCCTTTCCCTCCAGTCCCTTCCCCAGCCTCCTTGCTCTTCTGGACCCTCCATAGCCCCTCAATCTCCTTCTTGAAGTGAAAGGCCCAGAACTGCCCCCAGGACTCAAGGGGAAGCATCCTCTATGTCCAGGATAGAGGGAGAATGACCTCCCTAGTCCTGCTGGCCACACTAGTGCTGATCCAAGCCTGGATGCCATTGGCCTTCTTGGCCACCTGCATACCCTGCTGGCTCCTGTTCAGCCAGTTGTCACCCAGTGCTATCAGGTCCCTCTCTGCCAGGCTACTCTCCAGCCACTCATTCCCCAGGCTGTGGCTGCAGGGGGTTCTTGTGGCCAAAGTGTAGGACCCTGCCCTTGGCCCTGTTCAACCNCTCAGCAGCCTTTCCCTCCAGTCCCTTCCCCAGCCTCCTTGCTCTTCTGGACCCTCCATAGCCCCTCAATCTCCTTCTTGAAGTGAAAGGCCCAGAACTGCCCCCAGGACTCAAGGGGAAGCATCCTCTATGTCCAGGATAGAGGGAGAATGACCTCCCTAGTCCTGCTGGCCACACTAGTGCTGATCCAAGCCTGGATGCCATTGGCCTTCTTGGCCACCTGCATACCCTGCTGGCTCCTGTTCAGCCAGTTGTCACCCAGTGCTATCAGGTCCCTCTCTGCCAGGCTACTCTCCAGCCACTCATTCCCCAGGCTGTGGCTGCAGGGGGTTCTTGTGGCCAAAGTGTAGGACCCTGCCCTTGGCCCTGTTCAACCACATCCTGTTGGTCTCTGCCTACTGACCCAGCCTGTCCTGGGTTCTCTTTAATCTCCTACCTGACTCGTCACTTAAAGGAAAAAGGCTTTTCTGGAGGACAGTGCAGAGCAGGAGGCTGGTGGAGGTGTTCTCTGCAAGATGCTGCATCACTCTGCTCTCGGTGCTGCGCGCTTCAGCAACTCAAGAGAAGATCAGCCCATGCACCTACAGCTGACCTAAGTTTCCAAGGCTGGATGCAAGAACAAATTCCAATGTTAGCTATGAGAAGATGTGTGTGTCGGCAATCCATATGGCAGCATGTGGTAAGGAAATCATGAGTTATGAAGAGGTAAACCACCACAAGCATGTGCAGTGGTCATCTGATGACAACAGGTTACATGGGTTTCCCTAGGAAAATGCAATACAGTGGATGGAGACTTGTGTTCCTTCTGAATACAGGGGATCAAGGTTCCTGATGTCTTTCTCCTTTTTTGTATAAATGTCAGTACTGCATAACCCTACTGAAGCTTGAGAGAAAGTAGTTACAGTCTCAGCTTTTACGTTCCATCACTCACACACACTCCCACAGGATTCTATTACTACAGTGATAATGATAATTACTGTGCGCAGATGAGGTTATGCAAAGTAACGTTCATTCACACTGTGCCCCAGAACTCATCTGTGGGTCCAGATAATTCAGTCTGGCATCTAACTTCAGACTTCTTCATGCCACAACTGAGATAAAATCCCAACACCTTAGGTGCCAAGCTTCCCACTGGCAAAGCTATCCTACAGCTCATTATTAAAGATCTAATAGCCACTAATGAGATGTTTGTGCTAAGGAGACAACACCTTCTGGAGACATTTTCACCTGCTGCATAGCAATGTTCACTCACCAGCCTCCACCAACACTTACAGGGTCCTTCCTAATGGATTTTTCATACAGCCCCAGAACACCACCCACACCAGAAACACATAACATTTTGGCTTGGAGCAACAACTCCCATTTTCACCACCTCATCTTTCCTTCTGTTTATCAGAAGAAAGGATGCATAAATAAACAGAACTCAAATGCGGGTTACAAAAAGCCAAAGCTATAAACAGAACAGCTACAGTTCTGGGCCCCTCAGTTGCAGAAGGACACAGAGCTCTTGGAGAGTGTCCAGTGTAGAGCAATGAAGATGCTGAAAGAAGAACAGCTCCATTCTGAGGAAAGGCTGAGTGAGTCAGGTCTCTTGAGCTTGGAGGAGAGGAAGTTGAGGGGGTACCTCATTCATGTCTATAAATATGTCAGGCGTGGGTGTCAGGAGGATGGAGCCAGGCTCTTCTCAAGGTCATCTGATGATAGGACAAGGGGCAATGGGTGCAAGCTGGAACAAAGGAGGNGTGTGACTTGGTCTGGGTGATCCTGCTGTGGCAGGGGGATTGGACCGGATTATCTTTCAACGTCCCTTCTGATCCCTAATGATTCTATGATTCAAGATGTCAGCTGAGTTTGAGATATGACCCTCCGCAGACCCTACAGGCTTACACAGTGATGAAGGCAGTAAGCACACGATGTACGCTGTTTCCCTCAACTGTAGATCAGTTCTGTAACAGAGGCAGTGCAGAGCTGCACATCTCCCTGACATCTTCAGGTTCATCTGCAGGAATATGCAGATCACAGGGCATCTAGAAGGGTTTGCTCTACCAGTGGATCCCCACCAGTGGATCTCTCAGATCCAACAACTAAACAACAGGACAAGCACACAGAGCTGAGTCAGGTATGCAGGTATACATGACAGAGCTTCAACTACACAGTCCCAGCAACCCTAATCTGCTGTGGACACAGCTGACTGCCAGTGTTTGATTCTGGCTAGCAATACTAGACCTTCATCAATAGAGACACAATCACACCCCTCTCCAGGCTAAGAAAGCTACTGGTTCATCCTTAAATAACCTCCTATTGAATGTGCTGTTTCTGCTCCCATCATTTATGTCCTGAATTCCCCACCCAATCATTTCCATCCATCTTGTGATTAAATCTGAAATGAGCACTCATGACCACCAACACCACAGGTTCAATTCCATCCCTTCAGAATTATCCCCACAGACCCAACCTGCATGTCCAGACACTGCTCTACATACCCTCAGCACGTTTCCCAACAATAGAACTCATCTCTTGGGTCTAAAAGGGAAGCTTATACACCATGCAACTTCAAGAGCAGGTCACTGTTGCTGGAGAAGCCTCTGCTAAATGCTTGATAAACCAAACATCAGCAACAGAAGCAGCAGCCAGGATTCACAGAACCACAGAATAATCCTGGTTGGAAAGGAGTTCCCAGCCCCCCCACCCAACCCCCCCACAAGTTCAACCATCCCCCCCCCAGCAAAAAACCTCAATCCTTGAGACTGACAAACACAAACTGACCCCCACTATGCTGCCACTCAAGCAGGGCATGAAGCACCATGGCTACATGGTTCTCCAACATCTCCAGGGATGGGGACTCCACCCCCCTGCCAGTCGCTCTCTGCCAGTGCCCAGCCACTCTATCTGCAAAGAATCTCTTTCTCAGATCCAATTTAACCATCCCCTGCCCCAACTGCAGGCCAGTGCCCCTGCTTCTGTCAGCAGTCACCAAGGAGGAGAGGCCAACACCCACCCCTATGGAGCCAGTTGTCCCCCAGCACCCCACGTCACTTTCTGCTGGGTAGCTTTCAAGCCCCTCATCCCCCAACCTGGAGCAGTGCCTGGGGCTGTTGTGACCAAAGTGCAGGACCCAGCATTCAAGTCTAATTCTTCCTCCCACTGCAGTCTTAGCTGCCGGGGTGACATCAGCTCACTGCATTGAAAAGCTCAATCACCATAGTAACAGCAGCTAAAAAACCAAGGGAAAAATCCAAGCGAATACGTAACATCTGACTGCTGACCTGCCTGTGCTCTCCAGGAGACGACTCTTCAGCCTTTGGCCTTGTTCAGGCAAGTGAAACATCACACAAGTGTTTCAGGAAAGGCTCAATTTAAAAATAGCTTTGTGGTTGAGCTTCATACGAGCCATTACATCAACACAGGCAGCTCAGCTGCCACTCATGGGGCTTCAAGGCAAGCCTCATCTCTAGCAACTGGAGCATATACCCAGGATGCTCATCTCTTAGTATAGATGACAGATTATCCTTGGACAAGGATCTTATCAGATTGTGAAGATTAATACAAAGTCAGGGGGATTTGCTGTTTAAAAGTCAATACGGGATGATGTTTTTGATGCCTTCTCATCCAAACTATGTCAAAACTGACTGAATTCCTAACTGCAGCTGTCTGGAGGGTGATGCTACCATTCTTTGCCCATCCAAAGCTCTAACTGTCTCTAACTGTGGGGATGTCACAGAATGATTAAGGCTGGCAAAGCCCTGAGCTTCTCCAGCCCAGCACCTAACATCACCCCAGCAGCCACACCAAGACACTCAGGGCCACAGCCAGGCTGTCCTACACCACCTCCAGAGATGGGGACTCCCCCACTGCCCTGGGCAGTCCAGTCCAGGCTCTGAGCACCCTTTCCAGGAGGAAGGGATTCCTAACAGCCAACCTAACCCTCCCCTGGCATCTTCAGGCCCTGCCCTCTCATCATGGTGCTGGGTGCCTGGGAGAAGAACCTGACCTGCACCTGACTGCGACTTCCCTTCGGGGAACTGGAGAGAAGAAGAACCCAGCAAATCTCCTCTTCTCCAGCCTCTCCTCATAAGCCTTTCACTACAGTCCCTTCCCCAGCCTCATTTCTCCTCTGGACCCTCTCCAGCCCCTCAATCTCCTCCTTGAAGTGAGGGCCCCAGAACCAAATCCAGTACAGGGGAAGAATGATGTCCCTAGTCCTGGTGGCAACACTACTGCTGATACAAGCCAGGAGGCTGTTGGATTTCATGCCACCTGTGCACCCTGCTGCCCTACCTGGCAGGTGGCTTCAAGGCAGAGACTTAGTGCACTGAACCTCTGAGCCTGGGGCTGAAGTTGCTGCTGCAGATGGGTCAGAGTTAGAAGCCCCACGATTAACTCACACACAGGCACCATTTCAGTGTGTGGATCCGTACTGACCAGGGCTGAGGGCACATCCCTTTCTGACAGGGACAAGGATAAAAACAAGCTAACAGGCAAAACAAACCCCAAGAGGCACTCTCTTCAGTTCAGAGGTAATGTTCATCCCAGGCACCCATGTGCTGGTCTGGCAGAGGAGTTTGGACCTGAATTCAACTTTGTGCTCTCTTACAACACATCTCAACACTGCTATTAAATTCCAGCAAAGACTGTCCAACACAACCGCCCCAGCAGGGTAACATTCAGCCCGGGAACACATTGGTCAGAAGCCTGGCAGCTGCTCTGCACTGCCCAAGTTCCTCCTCTACCCCATTGAGCACTTTTGTCTCTACATGACTGCTTCACTGCACTGACAGAACTGACAGACAGAAAAGCAAACCAGGTAAAGGAACAGATGAAGATAAAAATAACCCTGATAATAAACCATGCTATTTGGAATCCCATATATTTCCTCAGCTCTGTTTATATCACAGCTGCACAACAGCTAGAGAAAAACAGCTCAGCAGCTCTTGTAGGACAAGCCTAAGCACTCAGTGCAGAGGGACTGTGTATGCTGCCTGTGGAATGAAAAGGAACACTTGTCAAGCACAGCCTCAGCAGCCAGCTTCCCACTACAGTCCTCCTCATCCATCTCAGCAGTCTGAATAAACAGAGTCCTGAGCAGCGGGCTGTGTTGATTCTGGTGCATCCTTCCATATCTGAGTGCTAGCACCTGTTGTAAGTTTGACCTGAGTGTTTGTGCAAAGCAGCAGTTAAACCAGATCATCAGGTGTATGGCCATCACTCCACAGAACCAGCCACTCTCTCTAAACATGAGCTAGCTCCTACGAAGTGGCAAATCATTACCCCAAATGGCAGCACAAACACCTTCAAGTTCCTTGCAAGTCTCTTGTCTGAGCAAGCTCGCATTTGTGCTATGCACTCATGAAACTGATGAGAGCTTTCTGAGCAAATATACACTGCAAGCATGCTTGAAACATAATATAGAATCACAGAATCCTTAGGGATCGGAAGGGACCTCAACAGATCATCCAGTCCAATCCTCCTGCCACAGCAGGATCACCCAGACCAAGTCACACAGGAACACATCCAGGTGGGTCTGGAACATCTCCAGAGAAGGAGACTCCACAACCCCCTGGGCAGCCTGTTCCAGTGCTCTGGTACCTACCCTGGGAAGAAGTTCTGCTGATATTGATATGGAACCTCCTCTGTTATAGCCTGCACCCATTGTCCCTTGTCCAAGGCACAGCTTAAAACAAATAACCACAAGAAAGCATGCAGTACCTGCTGAGATTCTTCTCTACTTGATGAAAAATACTTTATTCCAGTTACAGCCTTTTTAACACCAAGAAGGACTTCTTTGCTGTTGCTCTGAATGGACAAGAAGCAGAAGCCTCTTCCCTACCTCACAAGTGGCATTATGTAAGCTCTGAGTGAGATACTCTTCTCCACCTCTGTAGGTAGATATCCACACAGTGGCAGGAGAAGACCCAGAACAGCTCTTGGTTCTGCAAAGGACCTGGGATTCAGAAATCTGCTTGCTAGACAGGTGTCATCAACACCCATAGCCTTACAGCCTGCATATAGACAAGGAATCTAGGACACTGTGACAAGAAGGCCACAGAGCAGCATAAGAAATACCAACCAAATAAAAAACAATGAGGAAGAGAGCCCTCCAATAAACCCAGTATCTGATTTCTGTATGAGTCACCTCCTCCTTCTGCATGGTGACACTGTTCTGAACTGCTCCCCACTGGGTCTGTGTGCTCATCAGCATTGGCCTTTCCAGTGTAGTTGACACAGACTACACAGCCCTTCCTGAGTCAGAACTTATGCCACAGAGAGCAGCAGCAATGAAAGTGACTGCTTGCCATCACTTCACTTCTGATTGTCTTCACTTTGCCATAACACAAACTCCCAGCACGCACACCCCTTCAGACATTACCTTCATATCTATTTCTGTACCATGGATCTGCTGGGCTACTGTTTTAATGATTCCAATAACAATATCCTGGAGACCTTCTCTTTCTGAGTAGTAATGTAGAATGAGACCCTTGCCCTTCTCAGCATCAGTGCACCTGAAGGAAGGGGCTCGCATCCCTGGGTAAATAGTGGCAAGATGGTCATGCAGAGCATCCAGATTCTGGAAGAAGAAATTCAGAACATGATTACTAAGCATTCACTTAGGAATTCTGAAGGAAGCAATATGTGTTCTATGTAATCTAAGCATCACCTTCTTCCTACTGCTCACATTACTTGGGCATCTGCCTTACTATTTGTAGAAGTGCCCCCACAGCTGGATGTCAGGCAGCCTGTGATGTTCTTTCCATCCACTGTGGCAATATCCAGATAATCATAGGAAGGGTTGAGAGGAACCTCAGAAGCCATCTAGTCCCAATCCCCTGCCATGGGCAGCCACACCTCTCCCCAAACCAGGGTGCCCAGAGCTCCATCCAACTTGGCCTTGAACACAGCCAGGGATGAAGCAGCCACAACCTGTCTGGGAAACCTGCTCCAGCACCTCACCACCTTCACAGTGAGGAATTCCTTCCTGAGATCCAACCTGAATCCCCTGTCTTGTCAAATACAGCTAATAACATGAATAAAAAAAGTTTTTTTAAAAAAAAAAAATCAATCTCTAGGTTGTGGTTTGCTGTGCATTTAACACAAAGAACAACCCAATGTGCGAGGCAGTGCTGCAATAACCACCGATGAGCTATCTGTGCTGCAAAATTCACACAACTCCTTCACAAACTGAGTCCAGAGCACTACTGCACATTTGAAGTGTTCTCTGGCAACCTCCCTCCCCAGGTAAACTAGTTCCACCAAGCTTTGTGCAAGCAGCAGGGAATAACCCCAGCATGCTGCCTGGGCCATTCTTCATCTTCGCAAGCATCTGCTCATCATCAGCGCTGTGGAAGCACATTGAACTCCATCTCATGTGAGCTGTAAAGTGTTCACACAGCTGACTCTTCTCCTGGGAGCCATCCAGAGGAAATGAGGCTCTCAGACACAAATTCTGTAGGATGCACTGCACCTGAAACATCCTCTGGTGTTTGTTTGGTAGGGTTGCTGTATGAACATCTCCAAATTACAAACTTGAAGAAACAACAATCTGGGAGTCAATCCGTTCCAGCTGTTGGTGAGTATTCAGCTGCAGACAGTAACACTGCAAGGCAACTCCTCTATGACAGACTGCTCTGGAAGAGTATGGATGTTGAAAGAGGTAGAAAATGCTGACTGGCTCTGAGGAAGTGCCCATGATCTCCTTCACGGGTTGCAGAACTGGGTCTTTCACAACACAAGCCCCAGAAACAGACCTGATCTGACTGCTGGGAGATGCTGAAATCATAAACCAGAGATAACCCTGCTTTTCCATTGCAATAAAGAATATACTCCTGGCACAGCTACTACTGCCTTAGTCCTGTTCACATTTACAGGAGTGTGTCATCACCATCATAGGCTAACACAGAACTCAAACAGAGCAGCTTGAAACAGTACTGACGGAAGAACACCAGTGTAAGCTGCTCATGCTTTCCCAGACACTTGGGGCACACGGTGTTCCTTTTCCCATCATCACACAACCAGGAGTGCAAAAACAGACACTGTATGGGCAAGGGCTAGGGAAGGGCTGTCCCACCCATAACTGGAGTGGTTATACTGGGAGATCATATAGCACCATCTCTACCTCTAGACTGCCATATAATGTGCCCACCAGACCACACCAGATTGCCCAACAGTGGAAATAACTTGGCACCAAAATTCTTACCTGCAGGAACTCCCGGACATTCGAGCCCAGCACTCGCAGGATCGTGTCATAACCAGATTCCTGGCAGAACACAAAAAACATCTTCCCAAACATCTGGAGGATTTCCCCAGCATTCAGATCTAGTTAAAGAGAGCACAACATGGGTCAGTTCAAACACTGCAGTTCACACACTACGTTTAGCCTTCAGTCTTTCTTTTCTTTGCAACAAAGACAGGAACTATGCTCCAACCACAGCCATTAGGTCAAGAACAGGAGAAAAGCAAGATCCAGGGTCCACATGGCAAATAGAGAGTGCGTAACACAGCAATTTCATTAAGATCTACTCTTTACCATCACGACTGTGCTGCACCTCACACTTCATGCACTCTGAGCAATTCAGATTTGCACAGACCAGAAACTGCTACTTATAAATAAGGGAGCTCTGCTGTCACTGGTGACTGCCTCAGGGGTATTTCTTCTCAGCAGCGTGAAACCACATCAGCTTCTGAGTTCACGCTATCGTATATTAGAGTCTTGCAGATTCTTGGCTAATTGCTGATTAGTGACAAATTTATTCACTGGGCTCTGCAGATAAAATAACGCAGACAGGCCTAACCCCAGTGCTTGAGTTGCAAACCAGAGCTATGCCGATTTAAAAATCAATGCAGACTAGAGCAATGGCAGAGAGGAAAGACGATGTACCCAAGCCACAGCCATCTCCACAACCTAGCATGCTTGTTAGCAGAGGGGTCAAGGATTCATTCACGGAGTGCTCTTTAAGCACTGCTTGAGCCCTGGGTGTATGGGCAAGGTAGTCAGAGCTGTATATCATTACTCATGCTTGACTGTAACACAGATGATGCTCTGTGGTTGAGGCAGCACTAAAGTTTATGGTGTAACTATGACTTAGAACACTCTGTAAGCAATAAAATTCACTTCAGGGAATAAAAACATAAGTAGGACCCCTTCTCTTGAGATTTGTAAAATACCCTGCTCAGTGCTTCCTTTGTGCCAAATCCTGTCTCTCTCTGCTACATGGACACACGTGGTTAAAGACAAGGAAGATAATGAAAAGATGTCTATACTACTTACTAAGGACCTTGCTTGCAGCCGCAACCAGATCATAGGTTTTAGAATCATCGTAAATTATCCTGACCAGAAACTGTCCTTCTTCATCCAGCTGTGCCTCCTTCCTGAAAACAAAGTAAAAGCCTGTTGGTTGAAGAAGAAGCACCAGTGCTGTGTCTATTACACACAGCTTGACACCAGTATTTTCAGTAAGCCTGTGGAATACTGTGAAGCAGTACATACCAGACAGTACCACTAGGCAACTAATGAAATACCTTTTCTTCAGAACTCTGCATATACCCAGTAGATAGGAATGAGGATGCTAGAGTTATGTAAGGCTTCGTTCCTGCCTTGCGCAATAGTTCTTTGTGAGGACAGCATCATCACTTGGCTAAAGCACAACACCACTACACATTTCACAGAATCATTGAGACTGGCAAAGCCCTCTCAGCTCCTCCAGCCCAGCACCTAACATCATCCCAGCTGCCACACCAGGGTACTCAGAGCCACAGACAGGCTGCCCTTCAGCACCTCCAGATGCAGGGACTCTCCCACTGCCCTTAGCAGTCCAGTCCAGGCTCTGAGCACCCTTCCCATGGGGTAGGGCTTCCTAATATCCAACCTAACCCTCCCCTGGCAGCTTCATATGACATAAACAATCATTTACCCCTCCAATTAGCAATCAGCCTTTGTCAATCTGTTCTCTTATGGATGCATGTCTGCAACCCACTCTTTTTCCTTTAATCCTGCTCATCACATTCTGTTGATCAAAAATGATACTGCATTGTTTTCATGTTTCACAATTAGATCTATTTTTTCCATTAATTAGTGAAGCAGTGTGACTGCTGCTGGAAAAACCCATTTCTGTCCTCACTGAATGGGCCTAATGAAGAAAACACAAGCCAAGCAGTTCTCTAGAGCTAACACGAGAAGGCTATAGGGGAGCTGAGAGTGGAAACTGAACACACTACTCAGTTTGATGTGTAAGGAGCATCATGGAAAACAGCAATCAACTCCATGAGGGTGTTTATTTTCACTCCAAAATATTTTCATACTTCAAAACAGTTCTGGGTCTCTTCCCCAGCTGTGCTCTGCTCAGCCTGTGGGATATCACGTCTCACCAACTCCTGAGCACAGCTCCCACGCCACATACTCCCTCTTGTCCTAAACAAGAGGGGAGCTGGAATCACTAGGAGGAGACACCAGCTTAGAGCATATGAGATCAGTCAGGCAGAATTCACATCTCCTAACAAGGCAGAGTTTAGGTTTCCTAAGAACTTAACTGAAATTAATAGAAGGAAATAAAACCACCTTGTTTCTGAGTCTCAGAACACAGTAGCTGAGTGCAAGTCAGACAGAGTTCGATAGAGGTCTGCAGAGGATGGACAAACATTCCCACATCTGATACACACTGTGCTTTCCTGTAATCTCTCTGATCTCAGCCAAACCACAAAGAATAACACAGCATCTGGAAAAGCAGTGGATATCCTTAAAAACACTGCATTCTTGCTCAGGCCAGCAGAGTGTGAGAATTTTCTGTTAAGAACTGACCCAGTTGGATGATGCTAGTACCTCTTTCAAAACTGCTCTCATTTCCCATTTCATTGATGGAACTCCTCCTGTTTCTCTGTGCCAAGTCACAAGTCATTTTTCCTTACTACATTGGTCTTCATTCATCCTGTCAGACTTCTTCAGTGCCTGCAGTCTCCCCTTTTTGAAATCCCCCCTGGGTCTCTCAATGCCTATTCCACCCAGACTACCAGAGGTATTCTCATTTTCTTCAGTTTTGTCTAGACCCTTTAGATCACACAGCAGCCACCATCTCTGCAGCATTCATGACGTATTTCCCATTAAAATAACTCTGCTGATAAAGTTGAGCCCAAGACCGTTCCATTAACAACCATATCTGCATTCCCTGGAGATCATCTGCTAGGGTGAAACTGCTGAGGCTTCACTGTCCCACAGCAGCATCAGTTCAGCTGGGGGTAAAGAAGCGAATCAAATTCAGAAAGGGCAAGGTAGAGTCTGGCATCTGGGCAATAACAACCCCAGGGACCAGGATGGTGACTGACCTGCTGGAAAGCTGTGTAGAAGAAAGGGACCTGGGGGTCCTGGTGGCCAGCAGGATGACCAGAAGGCAGCAATGGGCCCTGGTGGCCAAGAAGGCAACTGACATCCTGCGGTGGATTAGAAGGGGGGTGGTTAGTGGATTGAGAGAGGTTCTCTTCCCCCTCTATTCTGCCCTGTTGAGACTACATCTGGAACCTTGTGTCCAGTTGTGGGCCCCTCAGATCCAGAAGGACACAGCTGCTGGAGAGAGTCCAGTGCAGAGCCACAAAGATGAAGGGTGGGGAAACATCTCCCTTCTAAGGAAAGGCTGAGGCTAGCTGGGACTCTTGAGCTTGTAAAAAAGGAGCCTGAGGGGGAACTCATGACTGCTGATCAAGATAGAAAGGGCCAGGCTCTGCTTAGGGGCATCCAATGGTAGGACAAGGGGCACCAGGTATCAGCTGGAACAGATGAGGTTCCACCTCAAGAGGAGAAGCAACTTCTTCCCAGTGAGGGTGCCAGAGACCCTGGAGACATTTCAAACCTGGCTGGCCTGTTTCTGTGCCACTGGATCTAGGGGCTCCTTCTGTGGCAGGGAGACTGGTTTGGATGCTCTTTTGAGGTCCCTTGCATTCCCTGAACTCTGATGCTGTGAAAATGTCCCAGTGATGGATGATACTACAAGAGAAGTCTTGCTTATTAGTTTTGTCAAAAAGACAGAAAGATTCCAAAACCACACTCCAACCAGAGTTGGAATCTGTTTCCTAGAAAATTCATCAAATAGTTACTCCTGCAGGGCACTGCACTTCTCACTGAAAGCCACATGGGCAAGTAGCTCTTTGCTCATCCTACAAACATGGCAACAACCTGCCCTACACACACAGCAGTGTCCTACAAAAATCTGAGCCAAACCTGCACCAAGGGAAGCTGAAATTGTCCTTGCACAGCCAGGGCTGGAAAAGCATAGAATTCCAGACCTTCCACTTCCTTTCTAGAGGAAGGCCTGCAAGCTCCACAGTGCTGGAACACAGTTATCTGGGTGCTGATTAAGAATCTAGCCTTTAGGTATTTGGTTTTCCAGGTTATCTTCCTGCTGAATGGGTGTCCCTGTCTGCTTCACCAACCCATCAAGGAAGTTGCTGGAAGGCTTGAAGAAGCCTCCAGGGATGTGGTAAGGTCTACAGCCTCTGAAGACCTTGTGCCCCTCTCAGTAACTGAGAACAGTGACAGCTTCAGGAAGTTTTTTTTCTCTAAAATATTTTCTTTGCCTTAAGGCCACACATGGCAGGAAAATGCTGCTGCAAGGTTACCCCAAGCAGCCAAAGCAGTGTGTAAACACTCCCATTTTCACAGAAGCACTCGTTCAACAGGTTACACACCTGCAGGTCCTCTAGCACAGCATTACAGCTACCAGCAGCAAAGGCTGACCACACCGTGGCCACCAGCAGTCTAGGAAACAGGATAGACTCACCCCAAGACTCTAAAGCTCTTGCTCAAAGTGACCCCTGTTGTCAGTGCACAGATGTGCTATTTCACAGCTCATACCCCACATTCTGTTAGTCCTAATTGCTAGTCTGGCAGCCCTTCTCATTTGCTAACTCTAGATGATTACACAAAGCCACTTGAATGGTGGGAAACAAAGATTCCAGCTCAGACTTCTCAAAAATGCCTTTGTTTTGCTCCAGAAGGTTTCTATTACCCAGGGTAATGTCAGGAAGTGTACTTGGGAAGAGAGAACCTGCACCATTGCCCCATGGAAAATAACAGCCATGCAGAGGGCACTTTCACACACTGGTCTGACCTCCACAAGAGTGGAAAAATTCCTGTGGAGCAGATCAAAGCAAGGTCAAGCGTTACAGCCTCCATTCCTCCATCACTCATGCTAACATCCCACAGACTGCTGTTGGTCCCACAGCATAGAGCAGCAGTACAGGTTACAATGGGTCCTTAGAAAGGCTTTCCTAGCCTGACACCAGCTCAGTATTTCAAACACAGCACTGATGAGCACAAGTCACAGCAGCAATCCACACAGGCAGATGAAAGGCTAAGTGTGGGGGCACCATTCCCAACAGGAGAAGAGACTTAACAGACAGCACAGCTGGACAAGGTAGTGTGTCAGGTTGGTCTTGCATAGTCCATTCTGCACTGAGGGGATGGCAATGCACTCTGCAGACAAGCTGCAGCTGTTAAATAGAACTTGAACTAATCATAATCCATCAGGAGGCTGCTGCTGCTCCAACTGTCAGAACTCTATTCCCACGCTACCTGTCTCTGCAGTCATGAAGCTAGAACTCAAAAAAAACAATTTACAGAAAAACTAGAGTAGATTGAGGCTGGACAGGAAGAGAAAGTTGAGTCTGAGGGTGGGAGGGATCCCTGGACCAGGCTGCCCAGAAGGGGGTTGGAGGCAACATCCCTGGAGCCATTCAAAAATCAGGCTTGCTGGGACTCTAAGCAACCTGGTGTGGTGAGTGATGGTCCTGCTTGGTGCAGGGGGGTTGGACTGAATGCCCTTTGGAGGTCTCTTCCAAACCTTTAATGCTGTGATTCTGTGATCAAAAAGAAACCTTCCCATTGCAGAGCTTTGGATCACAGAATCCTAGAAACACTTAGATATGAAAAGACCTTCAAGCTCATCCAGTCCAATCATTACCCCAGCCATCCCAACTCAACACTAAACCCTGCCCTTGAGCTCCAGATCTCTGTAACTGGGAAACACAGCCAAGGATGGTGACTCAACCCTCCTCCCACGGCAGCCTGTGCTAAGGCCTGAGGGCCCTTTCCAGGGAGAAGTTTTTCCTCATGGCCAACCTAGCCCTCCCCAGTACAACTTGATGCTGCATCTTCTTGTCCTGTCACTGGTGACCGGGGAGAACAGACCAACCCTGACCTCTGCACCCTTCTCTCAGTTAGCAGGGAGCAATAACTGAGCACCTTGAAGATGCAAGGATTCTCTGAGAGACATTGTTAGGTAGGAGCTGCTGGTGGCACTTAACAGATCTGGAGTCCCAAAAGCCCAACTAGTTCACTTCCTACCAAAGCTCTGGTCCCAAGTGCCTGCCCTGGGTGTGTCACCATGAAAGCACAACAGCAGCTCATTCCAACATCACCATTAGGACTTCTTCCATGATAGGGATTGTTTCTGCTGGGACTCCTGCCATCATTGTGCTTAGCTATTCCTCGGGTACCAAGGATGGAAACAGGACTCATTAAACTGAAGAGAGCAGTCAAAACAATCAGGATAACACAGGCAGCTCATAACACCAGCACAGGTCTGATCTCGTTGATAGGAGTGGGTAGGTTTTGCAGCTGCTCCAAGAGTAACACTGCCGGGTGATATTACGTGTGTCAGAACCAGAGATTCTATCAGCAAACCCAGTATCGCCATCTTTGCCATTTTAACGTTGAGGAGATGCAGTCTCTGATCCTTACATTACCTCATAGATGGTTTGTGCTTTCCAGACTCTTCTCTCCCAGCTATCCCTGTATTCCACCACAATGCTTTACTAAAGATTATCCAAACTATTGAACCACTACTGTCACTCCTCTCAAAAAGAGCCCAGAGGGGTGGATGTTGTGTGTGATGCAGGGATATTTTAAAACAGCCAGCTGGGAAAAACAAATTCTATTAAGTTACCAGCTTAACTACAAACGGGAATGTGCCCAGGAAAATGACGCTCTGGGTAAAGTAAATAGGGGTATTTATAGGCCTGCGAGCTGGTTCCCCGTTTCACGGGCTGGATACAAGAGTGTTTAATGTGGGTTTTCAAAACAAGATAATCCTAGGAGATAACACTTGAAAAATGTGCAAGGTCTGTGCTACTACCCAAACACTAAAGCTGTTCTTGAAAACAAAACTGGGGTTGTTTTCCTTCTGATTACCTAAGCAGCCTAAAGGGAACAGGATGTGCAAACACCCTTTCAGGCACTTCATACGCAGGAGGGAATGATCAGTTTATTACACCTGCTATCCTGACAGCCCTGTGAGTGCAGAGCAAACTGCAAAGGAGCTGACAGTCACTGCAAGAACACCCTGCACTCCATCTCACAGCACTGCTTCCTTCCAGCCCAGTTGTTCCCAGACAAGTTAAAGAATTTGGCATCCACAGAGCTTAAGCTCTCAACATCCAACCAGGTCCTTCCGCTGGGAGGAACTGAAGGAGCAGGAAGGGTAGACTCATTAACCTCCAGACCCAGGAGCAATCATGTCCTCAGCATTAATTTTAAAAAAACTAACACTGCTCCAGAGTTCCAGCTGTGGGTTTAAGGAAACCGGCACAGGAACCTCCAATTGCTGCTCGACACCATTTTCTGCATGAACACCCCAACGTTTCACCCTTTGTCCCTTCCACCACTAACAGCTTCCAGGTTCTGCCTGGCAGCAATGTGCAAGTGGTCTGTGTTTTTCTCAAGTTGTTAGGAGACCGACTGAACAGAACATGGCACCTTCAGCCCTGGGTAAAGCCGCTCAGTGTTAAGGAAGCGGTGAAAAAGCTGTTCTCATTGTTTTTTTTCCACCAACCACTGCAATTAATTATGAGTAAGTCCTCCAAAGAATCTATTTTGTCATCAGTGCTCATGGTGAGAGCACGAGCAGGATTACTAACACTGTGTCTGATGCTTTTGAGTAGGAAAGCAACCAGGAGTTTCAGGTAGACAGCACAGACAGCACTCTTAATACTGTAAATCAGCTGCAGGCTGGGAAAGAACAACACTGGGAAGGCTCCCAGCAGGGGAGACTGTGATATGCCTCTATGGTGAAATCTGCAACCACCTGGTAGCCACCTTGCCTTCTAGTTTCTGGGAAGGAAATCCAGCAATTTGATGGGAGAAATCCCAAAGTCAGAGACAATAATTAGACAAAGCCAGCATAAAATTTAACTATAATATATGGATTTTAAAAGCACATTTATATTTAAAAGAAATTCTTAATTAAAATCAAAATCACAAAATAAAATATAATAAAAACTGAAGTTCCCAGCACATCCAACCCTACCCTTAAGATGTTTAAAAGAAGTCTGGCACCAGAATTCCCTTGCAAATCAGCCCCTCACCAAGAAACACCACATCCAACCGGGAGGCTTTTGCTCACTTACACTACAGCCTGATAAATGAAATGCCAGTGCTTATGGTTCATATGGATCTGGGACTCTTCTCTCCTGGTTAGTTTGCACTTTCATTGCTCATTTTGGTTATGTGCAGAGAACAAGGCCACACACACACAGAGGGGTAAATGTGTATAGGGATCTACATACAAACAGAGCTCATTCTAAACCTTCGGATGAGTATCCGCCCTGCCTCCTAGCTAACCCTGAAGCCAGGCTGGCTCAGGCCATGCCACTGCTTCCCCTGCTTCCCAAAGCATTGCTCCATGTACAGGAACCACAGTCAGCCTTCCAAAACACAACACTGTGCAGAATGATTATAAAGAAATCACAGCCATGGACTTCAGGAGGGCCAACTCTGGCCATTTGAAGCAACTGATAGGGGTAATCCCATGGGACAGGGTACTGGCAGGTAAAGGGGCCCAAGAGAGCTGGTCATCATTCAAAGACCACTTCTTTGAAGAACAACACAAGTGCATCCCAACAGGAAAGAAGTCAAGGAAAGGAGCTAGAAAACCTGTGTGGTTAAATGGGGAGCCACTGCGCAAACTGAAAAGGAAGAAAGTCTATAGGTCATGGAAGGGGGGAGGGGGGGATGGCCACTTGGGGTGATCATAAAGCTCTAGTGAGAGAATGTAGGGATGCCAACTAGGAAAGCCAAGGCCTCCTCAGAATTAAACCTTGCAAGAGAAGTCAAGAGTAAGAGAAAGGGCTTCTTCAAATACATTACAGGTAAAACTAAACCTAGAGGCAATGTGGGACCCCTGCTAAATGAGCTGGGTGCCCTGAAGACAAAGGATACAGAGAAAACAACATACTGAACACCTTCTTTGCCTCCATCTATGACACTATGAAATAAAGCCAGGGTTTCACAAAGAGCCACGAGCACTTGCACAGCCTTCAGGTTTCATGAAAACAAGAAGGATGCACTCACATACCACCAACAGCAGCAGCAGGGAAGTTTCTTCCCAGCCTCTCCCTTAGCCTGCATGACACTGACAATCAGAGGCCCACTGAACCCACCCCTTTCATTCCACTTCTTTCAGTGCTGAGGCTGGACACTACTCAGCTAACACACAACTCTTCTGCTTTTTAATTTAACCCCAGTAACCTCAGGCATGATGTACAGCATGGCTTTCAGATATAAGACAAAACAAAACTATTCCTCACAAGCTTCACAGGTAGTGATAGGACTAGGGGGAATGCAGCAAAGCTGTAGATGGGGACATTTAGACTTGATGTGAGGAGGAAGCTCTTCACCATGAGAGTGGTGAGAGCCTGGAATGGGTTGCCCAGGGAGGTGGATGGGGCCCTGTCCCCGGAGGTGTCTCATGCTGGGATGGATGAGGCTCTGGCCAGCCTGATCTAGAGTAGGGTGTCCCTGCCCATGGCAGGGGGGTTGGAACTGGATGATCTGTGGTCCAATCCTGTAATTTTTTCCCCAGTGAGGGTAATGGGGCACTGGAGGGGGCTGCCCAGGGAGTCTGCACAGTCAGTCTCCTTTCCTGGAGACGTTTGAAACCCACCTGGACTTGGTAGGGGTGATCCCGCTGTGGCAGGGGGATTGGACTGGATGATCTTTTGGGGTCCCTTCTGATCGATGATGATTCTATGATTCCTGTGGAATGGATCCCCATCTACATGCACAAACCACCCTCACAGGGAGGAAGTCCTTCCCAGGAATCAACCTAGATCTTTTAGCTTGAAACCATCCCCCTTGTCTACCACTACAGTTGCTCTTCAGCTTTCCTGTAGCTCCTTCAGGTATCGGAAGCTAATGTGAGGTCCTCTCAGAGACTTTTCCTCCTCAGGCTGAAGAGCCCCAAAGGTTAAACTTGTTTAAGTTTAAAGAAGTGGAGTAGATTTGCTGCTAATTATCTGATATCACATTATTTACAATTTTGGACTAGAACTGCAAATGATCTTAAGCAGATTATCACATCCTATCAATGAATTCCCAAGTGTCTAACTTCAAGGGAACACCAGTGGAACTCATTTTTCACTGCACTAGCCTTCTTAACTGATAGGGATGGCCCTGAAAACCAGCACAAGTAACCTGTGCTCTCAAATCATTGAGACTTTATGGCACAGACGGCACTGAGGAACTAGAGCCTGATCTATGTCAACCTTTGTTGACAGGATGCAGAGGTTCCTGTGTCTGTTTTCTCGAGGCAAGTAAACTGCACAGGTTATTTCCCTCCCACAAACCTCAGTTTTCTACCACTTCAGCTGAACCCAGGAGAGCAGCTCTTCAATTTCTCAGGTTTTCACCATTTTTACTATAACAGAAGGGTTATTCTGAAAAGACAGCTAGCCTGGAGCCTCAGTAAGTGGTAACATATCAAGTCTGGGGGAGAACACCACCACTTTCCTTCCTTGTAAGAGGATTGATTGACTGTGGCTCTTCCTTTGGGTGTACTTCCCAGTGACTGGGTCTCTGGAGGGTTTGTGCTGCTGAGCTGCCTCCCCAGATCTGGAGTACTGACACGTAAAAGCAGGTGTGGGCAGCCCATGCCACGTTACATACCAGCAGGGCAAGGGGCAAAGGCACTGTAACACCTTAGTTCTACATGAAGCATCATGAAAGCAAGCCCATCACTTACTCTCTACGACACCCCACCAAGGACAGCCAGCAAAGGTCATATGGCTGCTGGGACACAAAACACTTACTTGATGGTAGCCTCACCACAGATGCCATTTTCTAGAAGAGTGTTTTGACCTCTACCCTCCAGGTAATTGCTGGATGAAACAGAGTTAACTTGTGTGCGGGTCTCTCCACGCTCATCATGCTACACAAGATTTTATGGTGATGTCTACAAAAGCAGACAGCAGATGAAGCCTGGGGTTGCCAGGTTGTGACATTTCCTTTCCCAGCTCCCAAGACTCCCTCAGGTACCTCTGTGGGAAAGATCCCAATGTATTCTGCAGGCCCCCACTAAGGCATCTGAATGCATGTTTTGGTCAGAAAGCAGAGTTCTCACTGTTTTTCTTGGCAATGCATCTGAAAGTGTCACAGTGAGCACTAACCTGGCCTAAATTCCCATTTAGAAGCCTATGGGAAAACCCTGCATCAAGTCATCTGGCACAGACTCTGCTGGGAAACACAGGACCAATGACTCCCCGTATTCCCTGCTGATTAGCTCCTACATACTGCTACGGAGCTGTTTCAGGAGACATCCTCTTTACTGCTTGTTACACAATTAACCCCTCAGAGCTGCTGGATTTCACGTGCATCAGCTGCTCAGCTCAGTCAGACAATTACATCATGACAGAAGCCACTTTGAAAAACACAGTCATACCCCTGTTTAAAGGTGGTCACCCCTGAACCACCACAGAAAGCCTCACAAGCCCTGGAGAAATGACTCTTCAGTGTGACAACCTCTCCATTCTGTGTTGGAGAGGCATGCAGGCAAAAACTCCATACACAGTGCTCACTACCACGGTATCAGTGCCATAGCACCCAGCAGCATATAGCTGGCCACCATCAGTGTGTGAGCATCCAAGAGTGTTTATGTAAGTCACTCCACCACTCTGGCTGGAAGAAACCCTGGAGATCTTCGACAGAGTGGTCAGGGATGATGATTACTAGTTCATGCTAGCTAGTGTTGATGTTGGCTGTAGAGGAACTGAAGACACCTAATGCCAAAAGGAATCCTGAGAACTATCTTTCCAAGCCAATGTAGTTGTGGCCACACAACCTTTAACAGCCCTTTGGATAGGAGCAGGATAAAACTAGGGTTTTCTTTTAAGCAGATCAAAGGGTGTTCTCAGCAGGCATGTAAGTTACAGCTCTTAAGTAACAGTTCATTTAACTACTAACTCTGAGCAGCTAACCACAGAAACATGTCTCCATGTATTGCAGGTCCTACCTACCCTCTTCCAAGGGTTGAACCCCAGTGAGAAGTGCACATGCAGCTCATAACAGCCAGCAAGCAAAACAAGTTCCTAACCCAAAATATCTTCCCTTGCCATTACTGCAGAATCCAGCAAATGCAGACAGACTCTCCCGAGTGGCTCTGGCTAACCCCACCTCCTTCCTCCAGTTTCACAAAATCCCTAACCCTTCATCCAACCTGCCCACAAACCCAGATTCTCCAGACTATGAAGAACTAAGGGAAAGCAAACTCTGGAGACTTTGCAGGTCAGAAAATGAACAAGGGCTCCATCCATCAGGATAACCTTCCATCAACCAGACACCAGCTTTCTTCAGCTGATGCAGCATTCAACCTATTTGGGATCAACAACACTGCTTCAGAAATGGATGGCTTTAAGTGGTTTGGGATTTAAATGTTTTATTTCTAGTCCTTTAGCAAAACCAATCTGTATTCCAGAAAGATGGAAAAACTTGATGTTCAGTGACGTTTTAGAGTATAGGGTGATTTCTGCCCAAGTTTAGTGCCTCATTGTTAAGGCTGCCTGTTGTATTCACAGTAATGATGAGGCTGGAAATGACCTTAAAGATCATCCAGTCCAACCTAAAACCAACCAAGTAAACCTAACATCTAACATGTAGATGATGCCACTCAGCACTTCATCCAGACTAACCTTAAAACACCTCCAGAGACAGTGACTCGACCACCTCCGTGGGCAGCGCATTTCAGCTCTCTTGGCCACCTGGGCACATTGCTGACTCGTGCTAATTTTACTGTCCACTAGTACCCCCAAGTCTCTTTCTACCTGAGTACTCTCCAAGAACTCCATTCCCAGCCTATAGTTCTGCCTGGGGTTGTTATATCCAAAATACAGAACCCAACACCTAGACTTGTTAAAACTCATCCTATTAGAGTCTGCCCATCTCTCCAGTCTGTCCAAGTCCCTCTGCAGGGCCCTCCTACCCTCCAACAGATCAACATGGACTCTGAGCTTGGTGTCATCCACAAATATACTCATGATGGATTCCATTGATGATATTGATGATGGGTTGAAGATGTTGAACAGGACCAGACCTAACACCGACCCTTAGGGGACACCACTAGTAACTGGTCACCAACCAGATGCGACACCATTTACCACCACTCTCTGGGCTTGACCATCCAACCAGTTCCTGACCCAGCATAGAATATTCCTGTCAAAGCCCCTTGCTGCCATCTTCGCCAAGAGTATATCATGGGAGATCGTGTCAAATGCTTTACCAAAATCCAGGTACACTACATCCACAGCCTTCCTCTCATCAACCAGCCAAGTTACTTGATCACAAAAGGAGATCAGGTTAGTCAGGCAAGATCCACCCTGCCTAAACCCATGCTGACTGGGCTTAATCTCTTATCCATCACACAGTTGAATGATCACACTCAGCACTAGCTATTCCATAACTTTGCCCAGAACTGAGGTGAGGCTAACAGGTCTATAGTTACCTGGATCACCCTTCTAACGCTTCTTGTAAAAGGGGGTCACATTCACCAACTTCCAATCATCCTGGACCTCACCTGTGATCCACAACTTCTGATAAATCATGGAGAGCAGTTTAGCAAGCTCATCTGCTAGGTCTCACATCACTCTGGGGTGAATCCCAGAATAAGCCTGAGTGTTTAGTCAGTCTGTGTTTAACAAGGGATGAAGAAATAGTGTCACTTCCACAGGGACATGGATCATTCAGGTAGATCATGGTTTCATGGGAATGCTGAACAATTGTTGGAAACAGTAGAACCAGAGTGTTGAAATCATCATTCTGACCCAGCAAACAGTAACAGACAGCAGCAACTCAGAGACTCATCAAGGTTGGAAGAGACCTCCAATATCATCCAGTCCAACCATCATCCCAACCTCACACCCTGCCCACCAAACCCTGTTCCCCAAGGCCACAGCTACTCTATGAAAACACTACCCTCAGAGGTGGGGCAAATTCAACTATTATTTCTCCTAAATGCTTCATTTAAGAAACTCACCCAAATTAACCTTTGGCAGCAGAGGCTAGAGAAGAAAACAGTTTTCAGAGCTTCATAGGATGATGCATGTTGGAAAGGACCTTAAAGATCATCCAGTTCCAACCCCCCTGCCATGAGCAGAGATACCCACCCACCAGACCAGGGTGTTCAAGGCCTTGAACACTTCCAGGGAGGTGGCAGCTACAACCTCCCTGGGCAACCTGGTCCAGTGTCTCAGCCACCTCCTGGTGAAGAATTTCCTCCTGACTTCCAGTCTAAAGCTCCCCTCTTCCAACTGGAAACCATTACCCCTGCTCTTACCATTCCCAACGCTCAGAAACAGCCCCTCCCTAACTTTCCTATAATCCCCTTCAGGTACTGGAAGGCTGCTCTAAGACCTCCCCAGAGTCTTCTCCAGGCTGAACAGCCCCAACTCTCAGCCTGTTCCTGTAGGAGAGGTGCTCCAGCCCTCCACTCATCCTCATGGCCCTCCTCTGGATGAATTCCAACAGCTCCATCTCCTTGTGTTGGAGGCTCCAGAACTGGACACACTACTGCAGATGGGATCTCATGAGAGCAGAAGAGAGGATCACCTCCCTCAGCCTACTGGTCATGGTTTTCTTGATGCAGCCCAGGATGCTTTTGGCTCTCTGGGCCTCAAAAAACACTGCCAGCTCATGTTTCCAAGTATTTAACTCTCCTCAGTGCCATTTTGTGGAGTAGCCTGTTGTCTTTACTTCAGTTTATCCTGTGTTTTCTTCTCCCTCCGATCAATATTAGGTACAAATTCACCCACTGGCATTTGAGAACCACTGAGCAATCACAACCCCCCCACTCTGCAATGCTGATTCACAGCTTCTGCATTGACTTCAGCGAGAACAAAATAGCAGGGTGTGATCAGCCCCATACGAAAGCAGCTCCAAGCACAGATGCCATTGAATTCACTGAATTTTTGCCAAACTACCCAGAGGCTTTCTTGCCTCGCAGAAACCCCTGCTTCACATTCAGCATCACAACAGCAAAGTTCCTCTCAGTGTTCTCTAAACAGCCAAAGACTGCTGATCTCAACAATTACTCCTCCAACTGAAGGATTCCACAGAACCAGTGGTTCAGCCCAGCATGCCACAGCACTGCTCTGTCTTCCCATTGTTTCCTAAACCATTAGGAGTTCCCTCTGCTATTTCCAAGAGATCTGTTTACATAAGCTAGAACATCCAATGTCTTCCACAACATCCCACTGGACCCAAAAACCTGAAGTACCTGAACAAGTATTTAGCAGCTACCAATTGACCCTGTAGCATCCCCTAAGGTAGTACCAGCTGTAAGGTGTTCCAATTGGATATCAGCCTTGTTTGCTGGTTTCTGAACTCTAGGGTAGACTAGTTTCTATGGTAAATCCCCCTGAATAAGTACCCTGTTGCAAACACCTTTAGCACAGGGAGCTGCACCAGCCATTGCACGTGCGTCAGCTCTTTCTCTACAAGTACATTCCATTCTGTTTCAGTGGTGGGGTGGTACAGTTCCCTTCTGTTCTGCAAGTTCACAGCAGAGCCTAAATGTTGGGCTGCTGAATGACAGAATCACTTCTCATCTGAAGCTCTAAAGCAGGATGCAGCAGCCTCCTGAATTTTCACAGCTGACCTTAGCAAAACATTGCCACTAAACTTCAAGGCATTAAAACGCCTCAATGGCCAGCTACCTGATCACAGACACTTCAGGTGTGTGTAAAAGCTTAACAGATAGGAAGCATCAGGAGCTAAGATTAATCAGAACCCACTCATATCAGGCTGCAGAATTGTCAGTCTAAGATATCAAGTCTTAAGTGCAAATCCTGTTCAGGGGGTAATCTGGCCAAACTGGGCCATAATTCCCAGAGGCATCTTGGCAGGGGACGCCATGCCAGGCAAGCAAACATTATACCTTACATGCATTTAATTAGAAAGTTCGTGGGCAATCACATACACATCACTACAGTTTTTATTCTCCTGACTTACATGTGTGTTGTATAAAACCAGTGTCAAACTATACGAATTCAAAACAGATCAGTGTTTAGATATGGAGCATCAGAAAATAAATGTACATAGCTCACTGAGCCCATAGTACTAAGCTGTGTGGTGCCCACTGCAGATCCATCCACATCAGCCCCCAGAATTAAGTGTATTTGCCAGCAGTAATTTGCAGACTAATTGTCAGGGATCACTGGGACAGCTGCAGACTCTACAACTCCCATGGCTTTAAGGGCTCAGCTAGAGAAAACTCATGGCTAAACTCTGATCTGTGCTGGTAACAGTCATAGTTCAACAGATGGGATCCAGATGACCTCCAGAGGTACCTTCCAACCAGCAGTTCTATGATTCTCTGCACATTACTGTGTAACATCACCACGTTGTGGATGATTGGTGAAATCTGACAGTGAAGAACAGTCCTTTAACTTAAAAAAATGCACTAGGACAAGAGCAAGACAACTATTCTGACATACTACAGCCCATCCTACATAAATGGGTGAGGGGGGACAGAAGAATGTGGCCATCTGAAAGATCACTTCCTCCCAGCTGGATAACCTACTCCTCCCTTAAAACATCTGATCAGGAGAGCCAACCCTTTCTTACCCAAAGCCTTACAAGGCAAGCTCACAGGTCTGTAAGCATTCATGCCTTAGAGAATATTTCTTGCAGTCTTCTCCACATTTACAGTTAACAGAATTTTGTTTACAGTACCCATCTCAGACTTCCATGTAATCTCACAATTCCCAGAGTCAGAGTCACTCAGGTTGGAATAGTCCCTTTATGATCATCCAGCTGAAGCACTAACCTTGCTCTACCAAGGTCACCACCAAACCAGATCTCTCAGCACCACATCTAAACGAGCTTTAAACACTTCCAGGGATGGGGACTCAACCCCATCCCCAGGCAGCCTGTGCCAAGCCCTTACTACTCTTTCAGTGCAAAAATGCTTCCTGCTGTCCAGCCTAACCCTCCCCTGGAGCTGCTTGAGGCCCGTCCCTTTTGCTCTATCACTAATGACCAGCACCCACCTCTCTACACTGTCCCTTCAAGTAGTTGTAGAAGACAGTCAGGTCTCCCCTCAGCCTCCTCTTCCTCAGTCTGAACAGCCCCCACTCTCTCAACACAACTTTAGAGCCAAGTGTCATCTCCTTTAACCAGTGCTGTAGTGACAGACCAGCACAAGTCAGGCACCAGAAGTCAGGCTAAAGACAGCCAAGCATCACTCTTATATGGACATTTGTATGTCTCTATAGCAGTGACATCTTAGATCCACGCCGCTTTCAGACAGCGTTTACCAGCTACAATTCCCGAGTGTGATTCCTTCAGGGACGCAGAGATGTAACCGCTGCCCAGTCCATCCAATGCTCTGACCCACAGAAGGGCTCCCCGGCTTTCCGAGAGATTTTTCCTGCGCTGATCTCTGTCCCACGCTTCGTACGATGCGGTGAGCCCCAGGGACCGATGCCACGGTCTCTGCGACTTCAGGAAAGGCCACGAGCGGGACGGAACCAGGCCAGAGCTGCCGCCGCTCAGAGCCGCCTCCCGGGGCGTCAACCGGCAGTTAATGCGGACCCGTCGGGACACGGGAGCGGCCCACGAAGCTGTCACAAGGCAGAGGGACCGCACCGCAACCGTACCCCTGCCATGGCGCGGAGGGACGCGCCCGCATTTCACCCGAGTTGGACCCCACACTTACTTGATGTCCTCCCAGACGGCGGGGCCGTAGTTGCGGATGACGAGCAGCTCCAGGGCGTGATTGACGAAGCCGTACTGTGGGGCAAGGCGAAGCGACAACACGGTCAGGCACCGACTGGGTGACTCGCAGCATCCACACACCCCCACACCCTCCATCTCCTCCCCGCTGCCGGTCACCTCGGTAGGAAGGGAACCCACATGTCCCCCTCTGACCCTCTCCGACCCTCCTCACCCACCCCCCAAACCGCAGGGGTGGGACCAAGCTCCCCTCAGCGGTGCCTCTGAGCGGACGGGACCGGATCCCCCCCCCCGCCAGTCGCGCCACAGCTCACCATGGTCCCAGCGATACCACAGCAGAGCCGCTCGAGATCCTGCTCGTCTCCGCACCGCCGCCCGTATCACCTCCGCCACAGCGAGTGACACCTACCGGCAACCAATGGCGAGCGCAGCCGCCTCTCTAATACCCAATGGAGGGCGCGGCCGCACTCGATTATCCAATCAGAGAGCGAGGGCGGGACTGCGGGCAGCAGCGGGGGCGCGCGGCCTTCGGGAGCGTGGGGGGGCTCGCGATCGATTCCCCGTGCGCGGCCGATGCTACGGGCTGCGGGCCCGGCCGCGGGGCAGAGGGGAAACGGGACAAAGCTAGGAAATAGAGACAGCCCTTGCGGGTTGATTCGTTCAACCACATGAGGTTCAGCGAGGCCCAGTGCAGGGCAGCCAGCCCTGGGGCACCTGGGCAGGAGCCACCAGCCTGCAGGTATTGCCCAGAGGGGCATCTGCATCCTGGGCTGCATGACCAGGTGGCCAGGGGATTCTGCCTCTCTGCCCTGGTGAGACCTCCCCTGGAGTCCTTCCTCCAGTACTGGAGTCCCCAGCACAAGAAGGACCCGGAGCTGTTGGAGCAAGTCCAGAGGTGCCCATAGAAAATGTCAGAGGGCTGGAGCCTCTGCTGTGAGAACAGGCTGGGAGAGTCGTGATCGCTCAGCCTAAAGAAGCGAAGGCTCCAGGAAAGCCTTGTTGAGGCCTTCCAGTACAGGGCCTATAAGAAAAGCAGAGAGGGACTTTTAAAAGGGTCTGTGGTGACAGGACAAGGGGTGGTTAGTTGAAACTAAAAGAGGGGAGATAGGCAGTCATTTTTTACAATGAGGGTGGTGAAACACTGGAACAGGTTGCCTGGAGAGGAGGAGAAGCTCCATCTCTGGAGATATTCGGCATCAGAATTGTTGGGACTCTGAGCAACCTGCTCTAATTCGAGATGTCCCTGCTCACCATAGGGGGAGAGACTCGACCTTTGAAGGTCCCTTCCAACCCAGAGCATTCCATTCTTCTATGATTCATTTTCCAATACTAATATTGAGAAGTTTGGACTGGAATATCCCTCAGGATGTCAGAGCTGTTCTGTTGAGCAGTAATGACTAGATGTGAGAAACTCTGATACATGCTGTGTCTTTCTATAAGAGCAGTGTCATCTTAGTGATGCTGATGTCCAAACCTTCCCTAACCTCTTCCGCCATCAGAGGAGACTCCTGTTGATTTTCACAGCTTATAGTACAAAGCTCCTGGGTTCACCACTGCCCCAGTTTTGACTGGGTTGGCAAAACCTGAAGAGGGGAAGTGTATCGAAGCCTTAACCTGCGCTGTCTCATATCCTTGTTGTGGTGCTGCATGGATTCCTCCAGACCATTTCCTGCTGTGTGTAAGGGGTGCAGGATACTTCTGTGGCGCTTGGTGCAGTGGCACAGGAATCGCTAACTGCACTGCTCAAACATGGCAACAATTTCAGCAGACACCTGCAGCCTGGAGAGGAGGCTCCAGGGGGACCTTACAGTGACTTTCCAGTCCCTGAAAGGGGCTGTCAGAAAGCTGGGAAACACTGTTCCCAAGGGCAGGGAACCATAGGACAAAGGGTCCTGATGTGAAGCTGGGAAAGGGCAGAGTGAGGTCAGACAGGAAGACAAAGCTGTTGAATCTGAGGGTGGGGGATACCTGGGCCAGGCTACACAGAGAGGGGATGGAGGCCTCATCCCTGGAGCCATTCAAGGTCAGGCTGGCTGGGACTCTGGGCAACCTGCTCTGGTGAATGTTGGCCATGCTTGTTGCAGGGGGGTTGGACTGAATGCCCTTTGGAGGTCCCTTCCAACTCTAGGATTCTATGGTTCTATGACTCAAAGGAGGCCTTACAGCAGGACTGCAGAGCCACACGATCATTGCCTTTGCTGTGAGGAAGCCACTGGTTCTACTTGACTTTACTGTCAGCATCAACACTCAGCTGAAACAATGAGACACAGAACTTTATGGGGTTGTTTACTTTGTTCTAGATTCTATCATAGTTTATTATTTCTTTGACTCTGCACTCTCATGTTCCAGCCCAACTGCATAGTTAACATTCAGATCCTGCTCAGTTCTCAGGGGACTTCATGTCTTTAATCTGCTGTGTCTGGGTGTAAGAGACATTCCAGCAGCTTTGAGCTCCCATCTTTCATTGTGCTTCAGTACCAGAGCAATGTTGAGTAATGACAGACAGCGGGTTTACCGTCTCCCATTGCTCCGCAGAAACTGCTGGTGAACTTGTACAGGTGGAATCAGGAAACGTAAAAAGGCAGTGAATAAAGCAGCTTAGACCTGGTCAGTTAGTTGCCACGTGGCTGTGACAGCCGTTTCATCAGAGGTGGGTGTAGAGCTCTCCGAGGACTGTTGTGGCACACATCTTGCAGATTTAGAGGTGCAAAACAAAGTCCTACCTTTTCCAAAGTTAAACAGGGTTCCTGCCAAGCTGACTCCTGCCACACTGGAGCAGAGCTTTGAAAGCAACAGTCACTCTGTGCTGCATGGCAAATGGCCACAGAAATTACTGCTGCTGCAGGAAACAAAACCACCCCTTCCACCGCTTCTGCAGAACAATGAGCAGGCATAAAAAAATGGCAGCAGCCAGAGTGGCCAGCTAGGCCATAGGATGGGTGGAGTTTGACAAAGGGTCCCCTTGCCAAGACTCAGGAGAAAGGCTCCTTCCTTCGGATGGCCTTCAGCTGGGAAGCCTGGGTTTTCCTCCACTGTTACCAGCTGTTTGAGCAGACAGTGTGAAAGAAAACGGTGGGAGAATTTAACTGGGCTTGGGGGAGGTCTGAATTCTTCCTTCGTAAGGTTTCACAGGCCAAAGCATATCTGTGCTGGGGCTCCGTGAACTATGCCCCTTATGTTTGGTCAGCCTCTGGGAATTCATTTGCTGTGTCCCAAGGGAAAAAAAAATCAGATCTGCACTAATTGCACTTCCTCTGCTACCGGCAACGGGAACTGTTTCCAACATCTCCCTCAAATGTTATCAGGTCCTGACTGAATGAACCATCATTAGCTGAGTTCCTTCACTGCTGCTTCTCCTTCAGCTCTGTCCTGGTTAGGGTTCAGTGGGCTTACTTGGTCTTTAACTCAAGGCCTGCTTAGACCTTTTGGGCAAAGAAAGCACAGGGATAAAAATGAGATCTTCCAGGTGTAAAGATGAACCAGAACCACCCCCACAGAGTCTTGGCTAGCTAATACAACTCATCTTCACATGGTGATGAAGAAGGTGGCTGCACATGCACATGGTATTTACACCAACAGCAGGGCACGGGCATGCCCCCAGAGATGTTTCTGTGTAGATGGAGTGGCTAGGTAGGCACAGTCCTAGCTCCAGGAGTCACTCCTAACTGTTGTGCCAGTGCCAGATCCTTGAGAGCTCTTAGCTGTGTTTAGCTCCACAAAACACTACACTAACAGTAATCATGGTGTCTGTGCTCATGTTTTACAGCATTTCTGTTCATCTGCAGAGTCACCTGGAGAGCCTGAAGTCCGTAGAGTCAGCCTACTGCTAGCATTTCCAGACCCTGTCATCCCCACAGCCTTGCCCTTGAGGCAGGAGCCCAGCCTGGAAGCAGGGTGCTTCTGTCCCATGTTAGACTGGAATGTTCTCTCTAAGCCAACACACTCCAAAGCACTTTTTATTACACTTCTTTTCAAACATTTTCAATGTGAATGACAAGAAAAAAAACCATTTATTGCTTTAATGCATAATAGCACGTGGATAGTAGTAGTAGTAGTAGTAGCAAAGTCCTTTAAAAACCCCAAGAACTAAAATACCGCCTGATGATTACAGAGGATTCAGCCTGTGACTGTACAGCATTTCGATGTCGATTCACTTTATACACAAAATAAAGTCCGTGGATCCCTACGCTCTGCTGTGTCTGCATGCGCCAGCTACAACGGGCAGCCTGATCCAGGAGGTACTGAGCACCCACCACACACTGACACTGGCCAGCGTCAGAAAATGATCAGCAGCTCCTAGATGGGAGTGCAGATGATGCAGTTAGGAGGAGTTATGTGACAGCAGGGACAATATTTTAATGGCTATTTTTGTACAGAATTGCTAAGAAAACGGGTTTCCATGGTCATGGATAAGCACCAGCTCACAACACGGCACGGGGCTGCGTCACTCGCACATTACATTTCCCACAGCTTCATGACAATACACCTAGAATTCTCAGCACAGAGAGCCAACAGTCGTCACATCACACTTACAGGTCACCACAGGACAGAGGCAGTTTCTCGTAGCATTTTCAACAGTGAAGCCACAACGTTAGTTAGTGACTACATTCCTTACGCAAAGGAAGACAGGAGTCAGTGAGAGGCATCCTGAAGCGTTCCTACTGGCTTTCAGTTGGTAACGAGCTAAAGTGCTTCCGGGTTTTATACAGTTTTAAAAATGTTCCGTTTTACAAAAACCTTGAGATTTTTGTCAATCCGTCCCCACAGGTGTGCCAGCACCGCTTAGTCTATTCCCGTCTCCTCACCCAAGAAGTTGGCATTGCCATCACCCAACTCCCTCTTTTGGAACCAAGTCTGCGAGTTTGTGCCTTGAACGTAAGCATCCAGGAAATAGCAAATACCAGGGATATCGCTGGGGAAGTTTGGTGGAAGCTCTTCCCTCGAGCGCGGTGTGAACACAAACCCGGGGAAGTCTGTTAACAACCTGGAAGGGAAACAAACCGATGAAGTGAATCAACCGCTCATTGTCACTACTAGCGAAGACATTCACTACTTCACCTGCAGCAGGGCAGGGGTAGCTGGGCAGGACCCAGTAGAGGAACTAGATGTTCTTCACTGAAAATACTCTCAAAATGCTGTTTATGCAATAAGGTATTGCCTAGAGCCTCCACACAGACAGGCACTGCCTCTGCTGCCCTGTCAGCATTTCATACCTGGCTGCTGTGCTTGTTGCAAATATTTTCAGCATTGATTTCATGCTGAAAGCCGGAGCAGATCAGGCACCATAACTGATGGTTCAGCTAATGAAACAATGAAAATCTCATTAACTAAACTGTTCCGGTCCTCAAGCAATCCCACACCTGTCCAGTAGACCCAGTGCTCTTCTATAGCTTCAAAATCTGTAGGGGTAACTACCAAGGGCTCTGCTCCCAAACAGCATTCCCATACACAGATGATTTCAGATACCGTAGGTGTTGAGGTGTGGTGTGCAAATCATAGAGAAAAAAACCCTACTAAGTGAGAAGGAGATGAACATATTACTCACCCAGGGAAACCAATAACCCTTCCCTAGGCCCTCAGACTATGCCAGTCATTGCAACCTGTTCATTCCCCTTCCCTACCAAAAAGAAAAGGAAGCTGAGGAGGGTGATGTTTACCAGTTCTTAGGCTGCTATTTGTAATGAGACCCACAGCCAGCTGGGCATCCAGTCCCCACTGAAAGCCACAGAGCAAAACGAGAAGCCAGCTGTACGATAAAGGCAGAAAAGCAAAACAAGAGGGGAAGAGCTGCAGGGTCAGCAGCTCCATCGCTCCAGACAGCCCCTTTATGTTAAATGCAACATCTGAAACATAAACCTTTGCTGTTCTGTTTCACTCCCTGCTTAGTTCTGGCTCTGACTGGAAATAACCATGGTGCCTTCATGAGCTGTCAGAGAAACAAAGGAATCTTGATGATAACCGAGCAAAGCAGGAGGGGGATGAAGCGTTACAGGAGGACAGGCTGCAGATGGGAAGCCTTGTACCTGTAGGTGGTTGGGCTGACATTTATTCTCCTGGGGACACTGCAGGACTCAAACTTATTGGCCAGGGTTACGTTATTTCCAAAGAGGCAGTAACGAGGCATTTTAACCCCTACAACTCCCGCAAAGACAGATCCGGAGTGAAGGCCAATACGCATCTTTAAAGAGAAAACAGTGTTATTAGGTGAAAGAAAACAGTTATATTCAGTTTTCCTGAAATCAAATAAAGAAATGATGAGCTACTAATAGGAGCTGGGTCCCTACAGCCTCCTTACAGGGCTGCCATCCTGGTCACCACTGCTCATGGAGAAGAAGCCAGCTGAACTTTGCCTTTATGGGTCAAACATGTAGTCAATCATGGCCCCAGAGAACAGAATCTGGATACCTAATGCAGTTACAGAGCAGCACCTCTTCAGGGTGACACTGCATTCAAATACTTCACGCTGAGTTTTCTTCTGAGGAGCTTCTGCTAGGTTCTTGTACAATTTCTTTCTGCCTGTTTATACAGAGCCGTAGCATTCCTCACTCACAGGGACAGAGGTAGCACTTGCCTGCTTGGGAACCACAAGCACCTTATAACATTATCAAGAAGTTCCCAGATTTCTAAGGGTAATTGAACTGGATATTGTGAAATCTCAGAGTAGAGAAAGGTGATAGGTATTTATAGCACACACTGCTGTTCTCCGTATTTATAACACAACACTGCTGTTCTCTGTGGAACGCAAAATCCTCTTAATAACCACTCCCTTTTTCTTGGGGTACAAACATTCCTTAACCTAAAGCCAAAGCCACCTGAGGTTTTCTAAAGGAATAACTAAACAGATAACTGCTAAAAGGAGCAAACAAAAGACACAATGGACTGACATTTCTGTGCTTAAAAGAGCAGGAACACTTTCCAGGACACCGGTCCACATCACCTGTTACACATCCAGGCCTTTCTCTTTGTTCTCACTGAGAGAAAGTCCACAGGAAAAGCTGAGCACAAGTCCTCACTGCTGGAAGCCATAAATACAAGCAGCACCGACTCTAACAGTTGCTTTGACCACTACTTGATGGCAGGAGGTCAGTATTTGCTGCAGAACCTGATCAACAGCACCATCCTTTCACGCTGTGTGGATTATGGCGACCAGAACAGGTTGTCTTTGTTGATTCCAATTTATACCTGTTCCCTCCAAAGGCTTTGATGCTCTAATTGGATCTAAATTTGAGAGAGGATTGTGCTCCTCACAGGGAAACAGCAGTGGAATATTCTGTGCTGCTAACAAATCTATTGCTATCAAGACAAAACCTGCAGCACAGCCACATGCATCTACTGACTGCACTGCACTACAGCTGATCTGCAGATCTGCTTCATCTTTACACACAGACCTCACTCACAGAACTGAAGAGACCAGAGTCTTCAGCCACACACAGTTCAGACAACCCCCCCATCTACAAGACAATGAAATAGGTAACCTTGATAGGCTCTCCGTGAGGAGACACCACCTCGTCTGACAGTTCCATCATCTTCAGGGCCATCAGTGCTATCTGAACAGCATGTGTCTCACTTTCCTTGTGCAAACCTCCAGCGACGCAGTAGGCATCTCCAATAGTCTCGACCTACAAGAGGCACAGTTGGTCCTTACTGTTAAGACTGCTGGCAATTAAAGAACAGGATGTGGCTTTGTAAAAATCCTACCCACAGAACCCTGGTGTCATGAAGGTTGGAAGATACTGCCAAGCTCATCCAGCCCAGCCATCACCCCAACCCCAACTGCTCCTGCTTCTGTCAGCAGTCACCAAGAAGAAGAGGCCAGCACCCACCCCTCCACAGCCTCTCCACCTCTCCACTTCAGGGAGTTGGAGAGGGCAGTGAGGTCCCCCCTCAGCCTCCTCTTCTCCAAACTCAACCTGCCCAGCTCCCTCAGTCTCTCCTCACACGACTGGCTCTCTCTGCCCCTCCTGAGCTTGGTAGCTCTGCTCTGGACCCATTCCAGCATCTCCATGTCTTTCCTATCATGAGGGGCCCAGACCTGACAGCAGGACTCGAGATGAGGATTGCTGTTATCCTGTGTCACATTCGACATTCATCTCACTTCCTGCCCCGGGTCCCACCTAAGAGCAGGTCGCTGTGTACCTTGTAGACATCCAGCTCTCCACACTGGTAATCAAAGCGCGTGTAGAGCTCGTTCAGCATGGTAATAACCTGCATGGGTGAACACTGCGAGCAGATGGCCGTGAACCCAACAATGTCTGAGAAGAGCATTGTGACGTTACTGAACTTTTTGGCTTGCACCACCTGTCCCTGCCACAGCTGCTGAGCAACCTCGCCAGGAAAAATCGAGAACAGAAGATCAACCGTCTTCTTCTTCTCTTCCTCGAGCGCCTGATGGGCCTGCTCAAGGGTTGCTTTCAGCTTTCCCAACCGCTTCTTGAGGCCATCCTGAGCTCTGGCCTGCTCCCCTATCAGAACGACATCTCTCAAGGCGTTGTGAATGGGAATATCCGAGAGGTACAGTCCACGGCCTGTGAAATCCTCTAGTCGATCCACACAAGGGGATCCCAAGAACAGGATGGCACTAGATTCCAAAATATAGATCATCTGGCCTTTGAGATCCATTACCTGGAACAATCAGAGACACAAAAATCCCCATGAAACACGTGCTGGTGCCACAGCAAGTGGCTTTAGAGGACAGACATCCTGCAGGAAGGCAGGGAAAGCAGACTGCTCCACAGCCCTGACACCGTTCAGTGCGAAACCAGAGCCATCAGAGACAGTCACTCTGCTTCAGCAAAATAAAAGCATAGGCCACAGGGTCAGCATAACCACCCAATTCTGTCTGAGCAGCAGCATCAGGTTCAGCTTTGGAAGAAAAGGAGGCAAAAAAGAACCAGGTACATTTTAATCTAGAGATGAGGGATGGCTGAGTGCAGTGGGCTGGGAATCTTGGTCACTAACACCAGGGTGTAGTTCATGCACCACTGTCTTGGTAAGATGAAGTGAGACAATCTGCTTCTCTTTGACCACGGGATACTCTGCACTCGCTGCAATTTGAAGTGATGTGCTAAGTGTGTGCTTGTGCCTCCTGTTTGTAGCTGTGCAGTGTGTGAGGTGCTGGAGAGCTCTGCTCAGCGCTGCTCTGAAAACCCCTTTTCTATAGAAAGCCATTACTTTTACACATAGAACAGCAAGAGCCTACTACTCCTGCAGTCACTCAAGCGTTGCCCCATAGAGAAGCAGTTCTGTGATTAAAGTGCTTTTCCTCACTCTGTTAATAACTGGGTGAAACTATTCTTCAGTTAAGGTCTGGGAGTGTTGAGTCTGCAGGGGTAATTCATCCTGAAGGGCCTTGATGTGAAGAGCTGGAATGCAGCCAGGGCCAGTGACAAGCAGAAGCAGTCACTGACTACTGTTTTGTGCTTCTTACTGTCCCAGTCTTTTGCTACAGACCCAGCTTTGGCAGAAAGAGTTAATTCCATGAGCTGGAGTCAAGTGGTGACTGCGTCTGATGAAAATATCACAGTATCAGACACCAAAGCTCCATAGCCTCGGTGAACACACAGAGCAACCACTACCTTCTCCACATCTAGAGCTGTTGTTTCCAGGTGATTGAGGGGCTCTTTGTTAAAGGCTTTGTGTTGGAGATGAGTTGATTCCTAGTGGTGTGGCACAATGTCTGGCTTCATCTCCATGATCTGAATTTATCTCAATAAAAAAACGACTTTAAAAGATTGGAATTCAAGGTAAGAGTCTGGTTTTATTTGTTTAGAACTTCTGAACCAGAGTTTTGACTGCCTATTGTGTTCAGAATTACCTGAGAGTAGATCATTATTACTCCAGCGCATTAGATACTCGATAATTGAGGTACTGAGGTGTAGACAGTGTGCAGCGCACCGTGCTTGTGACTGTTTGAACTCTGTCTGAACACCCTCCCCCACCAAATTCCCCACAGAAGCAACAGTTTCTCTGCCTTTCTTACCATGGATGACTTCATGTCAGTATTGTCCCATCGCCTGACACGCACAGTGAACTGCATGTTCAGCATGGTCATTATCCCACTGAAGGTGCAGCTGACTTTGGGGGTGAGAATTTCAAAGTATTCTTCAAAATGTGGCTTGGCTTGAAATTCTCTCCTGGTCAGAAGTCTTCTTATCCCATTTCCGATCTGAAGAACGGACATATCCTTGTCAAACATAAAGTGAAATGGGAAGGTCTTACAGAACATAGAGGCAGGAATCACCAGCGAGGACTGCGGTTTGCATGGGGACAAGGAAGGCTTTGTGCTTTTGACTTGGATAGAGTACAGCAAGTAAGGCTGGTTAGCAAACTCGGTACAGTCATTGTGGAAACAGGGAGGCATGAGCATCACCTCCACCTCAGTCTCATACAAAATATGAGCTGCTGCTTTAATTATACCAGACAGAATGAGACTGGTAATTTTCTTAGGGAAGAAGTAATAGACATTTAAGAAGTCTTGATCTTTCTCCAGGCATAGTATGGAGGCATCTTCAAGTCTGTCCTTCTTTCCCGCTTCTTGGCTGTGGCCACTCTGCTTCAGCAGGGTGGTGAAACTGTTCAAGAAGTCCTTAAGGGTCCCTCCAATAACGCCTAATATGTGCTCATCCTCTTCGTAGCATATTTTGAACAGCTCTTCCCCAAGAGACTCCCGCAGAGCCTCCACGGGAACACCTGCATGGAAGCACAGGCTCATCAGAACCATACTCGTCGTGCTGAGCCATGGACTAACCTTGATGTTTTTCACCCCACACTGAAGCTGGTTTGCAATATCCTTCCCTGATCCAAAGTCAACACCTGAGGGCCCTCTCACTGGAGACACATTCATGCTGCCTCTAAAATAAGGGGACAGTGGGTTGGAGTTTGGAAAGAGCCAGGACCCTTCCTAGGGGTGTGGGCAGAATGACCATACGGTTGGGAACAGGATTTAACCCAACCCCCTTCACTTGATAGGAAGAGAGAACCTCAGAATTTAAACACTAAAGAAGAGAAAGTAACACTAAAAGGACTCTAACTTGGAGCCTTTGGAACTTGGAGGAAGTTATTCTTGGTAACAGACTCATTTATAACTTAAATGCTGATTTCTGTGCTTAAACATGAGGGCTAGTGTTGAACTTGGTAGAGTAGGGTTACTCATAGAATGGCTGGGGTTGGAAGGGACCTTCAAGATCACCCAGTCCCAACCCCCCTGCACAGGCAACACCACCTTCACTAGAGCAAGATACTCAGGGCCTCAGCCAACCTGGCCTTCAACAATGCCAGCAACGGGGCAGCCACAACTGCCTTGAGCAACCTGTTCCAGCATCTCAGCACCCTCCCAGGAAAGAATTGGTTCCTCATTTCCTTGGTTGGACTCAATGACTTCAGGGGTCTTTTCCACTCTGGATGATTCAGTGACCCTAGGATTGAGGTAGTTTATTATGTCTGTTCGTTGTTTTCCCTGTTACGCAGGGAAACGACCTTACCTGCAGCATCAGCGTGCTCGTTGATTACTTTCTCAAAATCTTCCCGTTCACCAGTCTTCCTGTAAAAATCATAAAACCAGGAATAAACCCACCAAAAAATCAAGAAAAGCATGGTAAAAACAGAAGGCAACACAGGTTGCCTACCCTGCCCCTCACATGTGCAGCCCAAGGTTTGCGGGTCAAACAGGCAGCTTCCAATGAACTCAAAGTGGGGCTGTAGTCAACCCAGGATTATCCTGTGTGTTGGTGATGAATTAACGTCCTCACGGTCAGGTCCAATTGTGCACCAAGGCCAAATGCCACAGAATCACTAGGGATCAGAAGAGACCTCGAAAGATCATCCAGTCCAATCCCCCTGCCACAGCAGGATCACCCAGACCAAGTCGCACAGGAACACATCCAAGCGGGTCTCGAACATCTCCAGAGAAGGAGACTCCACAACACCCCTGGGCAGCCTGGTCCAGTGCACTGGCACCCTCCCTGGGAAGAAGTTCCTGCTGATATTGCTATGGAACTTCCTCTGTTTCAGCTGGTATGCAGTGCCCCTTGTCCTAGCACCAAATGACCTTGAGAAGAGCCTGGCTTCTTCTCCTGACACCCACCCCTCACATCTTTATAGACATGAATGAGGTCACCCCTCAGCCTCCTCCAAGCTCAAGAGACCCAGCTCCCTCAGCCTTTCCTTATAAGGGAGCTGTTCTGCTTTCTTCATCATCTTCATTGCTCTATGCTGGACACCCTCCAGGAGCTTTGTGCCATTCTAGAACCAAGGGGCCCAGAGACAGCCATTGATTAAAAACACTTAGTTTGTAACAGGTCTGGGTTTAGTTTGAGTTGGTTTCCTGGCTGGACTCAGTGACTGTTTCCTAAGACACAGTTAGCATTCACATGCAAGCACAAGCTGGATTCACAAGAGGTGAGAATACATTTCTGTCATAAGAGGAAAAACCAATGACAACTCTTAATTCTAAACGACTTCTCTTTGATATAATCCAGATTATATGACACAAACTGCAGCCCTGAGTCCTCCCAGCTCAATAAACGTCAAGCTGAATGCCAGACCCAAAATGCTGAGCAGCTTAGATCACCCTCCATCTAAGCCATAAGCTTCAGGTGCTTACTTTCTGACTTTCCTCCCTTGAAACACCTCAGGAATGCACTTACATGCAGAAGCAGCACAGCCCCTCAGCTCTGCTTGACATCTGCAGTAAACCACGAGACAGAACAACGTAGCCATTCTTTCAAACTAACACCCCAGGAAGCAACAAATAATTTAAGGGAAGGGAAGAGATTCCTGTCACGAGCCAGGCAGCAACTGCAGGCACATCTTTCGAGCTTTCCTGGGTTCAGGCAGTGCATGTGAAGTGCTCTGAAAATGCTGAGTTTAACTAGAAAGCTCCACTGGCAGTTTCCAACTGTTTCTCCATCTTTCAAAGATCAGACCAAAGGACTCATGTTTTCATGTGCAGTCAATACACTGCATTCCCAGTGTATGGTGAAATGCTCAGAAGCCCTCACACCTTGCAAGGCCCACACTCCTGATGCTGGCCTGGTGCTCAGGAGAGCTGAAAATCAGGCTGAGCTCTTCACAGACACACCAGAAGCTGTGTGAGCCTCATGAAAACGAGCGCACAACTGAATGAGAAGCCAATTCTTTTGTATGGAGCTGATCCTTTGCTCTTACATTTCTTTTCCTGGGATCTTAGAAAACAGTCAGACCCATACACAACCATACCCACCTCTCTGTACCCCATTTCCTCTGAACCCCTCATTCTCAACAAATCCCTTGCTTGATTCCACACACAAACGGCTACCTTGCCCATGAGCTCCATGTTGAGAGTGAGTTGAGTGCTTGTGACACTCTTAAGGTAAGCTGCATCATTCCTAACTGGCACTACACGAGGTGTTAGGTACCAGCTTGACAAGGAAACTGAGAACAATTCAAGCAGCCCCAATTCCCAGCCACCACCCCACTGCATCCCCCTCACCAAGGTGTTGCAAACCCTTTACCCAGACATACCTGGTTTCCTTTATTCTGTGTTTTGCCAGTGTTCTCTGAAGCGCAAGGTTGAGTCTGTCAAACTGGGAAAGCAAACAACATCTGCTGATGAAAGTGTTACTGCTGGAAACACAATCACTAGAGAGCATTCCAACCAGAGGAGAATGAACCCACCCTTCTTGGGCCTGACTCCTCAAAACTGGGTAGTTGTGTTAACAGCATCTTATTCTGGGCTTGGGTTTAATGGGTGCTGATGGCTTCAGCTCCAGTATCACTAGAATTAACCCCCTTAGCAAAGAAATAACTGCCCCAAATTTCTAGTATTAACCGCCCCCCCCAAAACCCCACCCTACTATAAGTGCAAAACGTAGAAAGAACTCTTCTCAGTGGAAAACAGTCTCCTATCGGTCTGTACTGCAGTCATATTCTGCAAAGAGCAGCTCTTTCTACCTGGTAACTTTCTGGGGAACATTAGGAGCTCCTTTTTCAAGGAGCTTTCAGAAGGGTCCACAAAATCTGCAGAAGCAGCTAGCGAAGCCATCATGTGCTTCAATCTTTCCTGTTATGTTTACTTGACTGAACGCTTCAAGACAACATTAGAAATGGGAAGGTTTGTAGGAAGAGCAGAATTGCCTGTATGCTGCAAAGCCAGAGAGCCTCCAGATGAAAACCTGGTCACTGGGAATAACCTTCATAAAGGGATTCAGGAATAGAGGGCCCTGTAGAGCATCATGAAGATCTGCCTTGATTTGTCTCCACCCCACAGATCCACACTCATTCTGTAGCTCTTAAGGAAATGCATCCAGCTCATCCCAAACACACATGCTTCCAATTGCTGGGGGCAGTAAAGCTGATCACTCCAATCCCAAACTTCCCATAAGGATGGGGGTGACACTGCCACACCAACAGTTGGGCTGTGCTCCCCATCCCCTGAGTAAATCCTCCTGCACCTTTTACTTGTTTTATTTTCAAACTGAACTGTAACAACATGGGATCCAGAAGGAATGGAGGAGGATAAGGGAGGATTTAAACTGAGCTGAGGTCAGAACAATTCCGAAAGGCTCACATGACACAGCTCTAATAATGACTGTGAAATGCTATTGAGTGATGTTTCTTACTCTGCACTGTGTTTACCTCAGGGAAGATCAGTTTGCAGATGCTCTCAGTTAGCGTGTGCAGGTACACCCTGCTTCTGCTGGTTTTTCTTTGAGGAAGGTTTCCTTGAGCATCTTTCTCGTGGACTTCTTTGCAGATGGGTACAGCTGCTGCAGAGCTGTTTTCGGAGCAGTCCTTGTCATGCTCCTCAGGAACAGGGCTGGGGGTCAGCAAGGAGAAGGGACACTCGCCTGTGATCTTCAGGTCTTTCAGTTTTGTACAGAACATGCTGTAGGGAGTCTGTCTGATGAGCGGGAGTAAGTGGCTTTCTGTTTAATGGTTCTAATGAGAGCAGAAGATGTCAGAACACTGGGGAAGGCAGCCGTTGGGGAAGGCTGTTGGGAGATGGGAATCACCACTGGAACACACGAGAACCCCTACAAAACAAGAGAAAAAACCAAAATTAAACCATTTCTTCTCTCTCTGAAGTCACAGTTTTCTCTCAAACGATGGCTTTCCTAGATCCCAGCTCAGGAGAGCACTGAAGCTCACAGTTTCTTGTAAGCAGGTAGCCCCCCCCCCCGACCTGAGTGCTTCAGCTGTGTGACGGTCAGGTGAGTGGCTGAACTGGGGCTCTAGTGATGAAGGCAGAGGAGCTGCTCTATCAGATTTATGTTGGCTCACACTGAGGGACAAGGTTTCTGAAAGAGAAATTCTGATGAGAAAGCCTTTCCAGTCTTGATGATCAGTTACCAGAAACCTCCCAACACAGCACAAGGACACTGATCTGTCACAAATACATCTTGAGGCCCTTGATGCCCTTTCATAACACAGACACCTGTGACAGCATCCCAGGCCAAAGCCCAGTGCCTCATGTAAAAGCCACAGACTGGTGACAACATGCAGCACAGGAATGCAACCACATCCCTGAAGTGGATGGAAGGGTCACCAGCAACATCTCATTGCTCTTTACAGCTCCCTGGCAGGACGGTGCAGAGAGGTGGGCACTGGTCTCTTCTCCTGTCACCAGCGAGAAGACAAGAGGAAACAGCCTCAAGTGGTGCCAGGGGAGGGCTGGGTTGGACATCAGGAGCAATCTCTTCCCTGATAGAGTGCCCAGGGGTTGGAACAAGCTGCCCAGGGAGGGGTGTGGTGGTGTCACCATCCTTGGAATGGTTCAAAAACCAAGTAGCTGTGGCCCTGCGGAACAGGGTTTAGTGGGCAGGGTATGGTGATGGTTGGACTGGATAAGTTTGGAGGTCTCTTCCAACCTCGATAACTGATTTATTTCAGTTAGAATCTGAAAAAGGCTCCTCCCTTAAGGGACTTACTTTCTATTGACTGCATCTCATGGAATCAGATGCTCTCATGCCCACATAATCCTCTAACAAGGTAATCTGTAGGAGCTGTGGGTGCTGTGGGAGAGCTGAAGCAGAATGTCAGGGTCTCTGGAGAGGCAGTACAGTAGCAGTGTCTTTCTGAGGCATGATGGCTTTAATCGGCTTGTGCAGCACACTGCTTATAGCAGCCCTCGAGACACCACAGGGCTTCTGGGGTCACAGAGCTACTGTACCACAGCTAAAAATAGCTAAAACCCTGATCGAGGTTATCAGCTGCTCTGCCTGAAACAGCTGGAAAGGCAGGCACCGCACACAAGGGCTGTGCGGATGGGAGGAGACGCAGGCAGCAGGTACCCCAGCTGGTGGCAAAAAAAGGGCCCTTTTAAAGATCGTTGTGATGCTGGTGGTGGCAGGGCAGCTCCTGGGGACAGCTACCATGGGTACTGAAGCAGTATTTTAGGAATCAGTGAACACAGCACCAAGAACAAGAGGCTGAAGAACATTTACATAACATTCTCTAGTGCTCTATCCAGGTTTTACAGAGAGAGCCTTTAGCTTCTGCTGGATGGACACTGCTGATGCTCATTTTTCACTGCTAAACAGAGGCAGAGGCAAACATCAAGTGTGAACCACACTCCCCATGCATAGACAAACAACATTCTTCACCATGTCAGCATTGACATAGGCATGAGAAAGCAGTCCTATCCAGGAGCCATTGCATAAGCATCACATAATTTATTTATTCTAAAAGTCAGGCTGAAATCACAGAGTGTGAGGAACTGGAAGGGACCTGGAAAGATCATCCAGTCCAATCCCCCTGCCACAGCAGGAGCCCCTAGATCCAGTGGCACAGGAACAGCCCAGGCAAGTCTGGAACATCTCTAGAGGAGACTCCACAACCCCCTGGGCAGCCCCTTCCAGGGCTCTGGCACCCTCACCAGGAAGAAGCTGCTTCTCCTCTTGATGTGGAACCTCCTCTGTTCCAGCTGACACCTGGTGCCCCTTGTCCTAGCATTGGGTGCCCCTGAGCAGAGCCTGGCTCCTTCCTCCTGACCCCTGCCCTTTCCACATTGCTCAACAGTCATGGAGTCCCCTTCAGGCTCCTTTTTTTCCCCCCAGCTCCCTCAGCCTTTCCTCAGCAGGGAGATGCTCCCCTCCTTTCATCATCCCTGTGGCTCTACGCTGGACTCTCCAGCAGATCTGTATCCTTCTGGAACCGAGGGGCACAGAACTGGATTCAAGATTCCAGATGTGGTCTCACCAGGGCAGAGTAGAGGGAGAGAAGAACCTCTCTCAATCCACTAACCACCCCTGGATGCCATTGGGCTTCTTGGCCACGAGGGCCCATTGCTGGCTCTTGGCCATCCTGCTGGCCACCAGGACCCCAGGTCCCCTTCTCCCACGCTGCTTTCCAGCAGGTCATTGCCCACCCTATCCTGGTCCCTTGCCCAGATGCCAGACCACACCCTGACTGAATTCCATTCCATTCCTCCCTTTCCCAACTCTCCAGCCTGTAAGTGTGTTCAGAGAAACAGGATAACAGGCACACATGGGCATCACCATCAGAGCAATGGGTTGTAGTCTCCTGTGCTTTGCTGCATTTGGGAAACTCCTGAAGTTATCAAACAGCACTTGTATGGCTCTTTAAGTCAGCACAGCAGCATGCCCTCCATCTGCGAGACTGAACCAACAGTTAAATATTAACTGTGTTTGCACTAAACTAAGAACAAAGTGAATGACCTTCAACGATTACCTGCAGGTATGACGCTGTGTTGGGGTTTTTTCCCCTCTGCTGCTGAAACGACTTCTCTGTTTCTAACAGAGAACCATAGGGGAATTATCCAACTGTCACGGACATACTGCATTTTAACAAGACCGCGTGGTACTGCTAGGGGACATATCTGGGCAGAGAGACTGCACTCGGTGAATGAGGTTGTGATGTTGTTTTACACCTGGAATCTCCAGCAGCTGACAAGAAGGGGAGATCACAGAAGCTGCACAGGTCTTAGGGGTAAAACACCAACTGCTGTTTACGGCAAAACCTTCCTGGATTTGCAAGAAAGGGGAGGCTCGGGATGTTCCAGGCAGTAAGATGGCTGGACAAACCCAGTGTCATCAGTGTTCGTGTCTTTGATTTCCAAACGATGATGGCTGCTTCCTACAATTCAAACATTGAGTAGCTGTGGTCCTGGGGAACAGGGTTCATTCAGTGTGCAGGGTGGGGTTGGGGGGTGCTGGTTAGACTGGATGAGCTCGGAAGTCTCTTTAACCTTAATGGTTATATGAGCTATTTTTGAAGGTGCTGAGGTTCTTGCTTCCCCAAAAATAGCCCTTTGGTAATATCAACCCCAGTTCAAGACCAGTATCAACTATTTTCAAGCAATGACCAATTCAAGACTCTTCCTGTCAAAGAGACTGCCCAACTTCGGTGACACTGGTGAGAATTCAGACACTGACTCTTCAGTACCAGGAAAGCTGGGAAGGGGCTATTTCCAAGGGCTTGGAGTGGTAGGAGCAGTGTGAATGGTTTCCATCTGGAAGAGGGGAAGGTTTAGACTGGAAGTCAGGAGGAAGTTCTTCCCAATAAGGGTGCTGAGACACTGGACCAGGTTGCCCAGGGAGGTTGTGGCTGCCCCCTCCCTGGAAGTGTTCAAGGCCAGACTGGCTGTGGCCTTGAGCACCTTGGTCTAGTGGGGGGTGTCCCTGCTCACAGCAGGGGGGCTGGAACTGGTCCCTTCCAGCTTGGACCAGTCTATCAACCTCTGAACCAAACTCCAGTCCAAGCACAGAATTGGTCCTCCCTTCATTAGAACCCTGACCCTGTATCAGGCATCCTAAGTGAATCTTGCTCTTCAGAGAACTCAAACTCAAAACTGCCTGTTGTGCTGCAGCATAACCTACCAGTCAGGCAGCTATCAGACAGCGTTTGTGCCAGCCTGACAGGAGAGCAATAATTAATCACCTGTGCTGAGTTCGCAGAAAGCATTTCCACACTATAATGGTCCTTAGGAGTCTGAGAAAGAGGAGGGCAGAGCACAGCTGGAGTTGAACATTTGCAGATGAGCTTCAGCAGCACCAGCCCTCCCATTGTGCACAGTGTTTAAAGACATTTTCTGACAGTAACAAGGAAAATAGGAAACGTGAGGGAACATGGGAAGAGGTTCTGGCTTTAATTCCTCTGCCAACATGCTGTGAGAGCTCATCCCAGAGGAGCAGCAGGGTTTAAAGCGGACTCTCCAGCTCTTCCACCCCACCAGAGATCATATCCACCCAAGGGAGCAAATTGGAAAGGAAAATTAAATAATCTGCTGCGAGATCAAACTGACAGCAGCCAATTTATTCCTCGCCTTGGCGGAATGCAAATGGCACAGTGCCCCTCAGAAAAACGAGGGCAGCTTTACAGTGTGGAGCCACAGCAGCAGAATTGCTCAGAAAACAAGCAGCATGCTCTGTGCAAACATTTCCTTGTCCATTCACTTCCACACTTGTCTTGCAGCCAAAACCCCTTCCTCTGTGCTTATTTGTTCTAGCTGCTCTTGAGTATTTCCCCCTGCTAAGCCATCTCCTCAGCAGCACCACATAACACAGTGCGACACAACACATGGCCACACTTCAGTCACCCAGCAAATCCCCCAGCACTAACCAAGCCACCTGCAAGCACCAGGCACCTCCAGCTGAATGGGGCTGGTAACCTCAGTGCATGGACATAGCACAGGAATTAGCAGCAAGATCAAACATTTCTTCCTATCACTCCACTCTCAGAGCAGGACTGTAACATAACCTAATCACACACACACACACGCACAGACACATACAGACACACACAACTCTGTGGAGTGAGCACCTGCACTCTCAGCAAGAATTAACAAAATCAGACTGCTCTGCATCTATCAGAAAGCAGCAGTGCCTGAAGCTCACCCTATCCAGCAGAAGACTGACCACAGCACCAGCAGAAGCCCACTGCAGTCTGACAGCCATAGCCTCAGCAGAAGCAGCTGTGACCTTGTGCCTCGCTTTATAAGAGGGAACTCCCAAACGCAGGTGCCCTAAATGCTCACCTGCATGCAGGTACTTACGCACAACAGTGCTTGTTTCTCCCCAGTAAGATTCTGGGCTCTTTTGCAGCTCTGTGCTACCTGAGCCAAGACAGTATCTGATGAAAAGGTCACAGATCAGGATGAGACATGATATTCACAGAATCACAGAATGATCAAGGCTGGAAAAGCCCTCTGAGCTCATCCAGCCCAGCCTAGGACCTAACATCACCACATCAGCTGGGCAAGTCCAGAGCCAGTACCCTGAGTGCCAGACACAGGGCTATGTTTGGGGCTGTTTCTGGGAAAAGAGTACTCGGAACTGTTCTCTAAGTCACAGAGTAGCTTTGGTAGTAGGAAATGCCTCAGGACTAAAAGCTTGCAGTGATTTCCAAGCTCAGTACAAGGTAATAAAGCAGCTATGATAAATAATATGATCAGTTATCATTTTAAAGTTGATCGTAGTAAATCCAAACTCAGCACAGAGACTCATCCCAGCAACTGTCCTAGGACTGCTTCAGGCAAGCAAGAACACCCCACCTCACTTACAGCAAAGACTTGAAGGACAGGGCTCAGTGGGGCTGACAGAGCTAGGAAAAGGTTGGACTCGATGATGCTGAGGGTTTCTTCAGTTCTATGATCCAGTGACTCTATTCTGTGACCTTCTCTATGCACCCACATTTCATGGCACTTTCTCTCTGCGTTTTAGCAGAGAAACCTAGCCAAGTGTTTAGCCTGTGCCCCAGGTCAGACCTGTGCTGTCTCAACAATAAGTGCTACCAAGCCTGATGGAGAAGAAAACAACTCTGAGATGAAAGTTACCCCCTTTCTCATCTTGTTCCTAGTGTGACCAGAAATAAGCAGAATAGACAGATGAACTTCAGAGCTGCTGATGCTCCTCATTTTGAGGTCATCCTGAGACAGGCTGCTTTCAAGTACTGGCATTTGTAGAGCAGCACCAAGCTCTGTCTGTTAGTATTGAAACCAGACTTCTTCAGGTTACTCAGCAATGGGTAGGGAAGAAAAGAACTAAAGGATCACTGTGATACTGACTCTGTGACCGATTCGTTTCCCTCTGGTGCTTTGCAGCACAGACACAGCCCTGGGAGAAGCCCAGATCCCACATGTGAAAGTTTTACCACAGCCACTGCTCTGGTTCCAATTACAAGGCACAGGAGGAATTCTAATTACTGTCCCCAGACTTCAGCTGGAGGAGGGGCTGGTTCCCAAATGCTGCTTATAAAGTATTTTCATTTGAAGCATTGCATGGCCTTTCAGAGGGTGAATGTTTCCCCAGTGCTCGGCCCCAGGAGCAGGGAGCCATGCAGAGAGGATAGTGTGGGAAATGCACTCCCATCCGGTGAGTCAAGGGCTGTCTGCAGGCCACGGCCAGTACCAGTGGTGACACTGCTTGTGATAGAGATACCCATCTGCAAACCCAGCCTCCTGACATGGTGGGGCCTCATCCTGATTTAGTTTATTACTCTCAGGCTCAAAAGCAAAACCCAGGGACTGTCTATAAAAACAAGGCATTTACTAACAGAAAACATAAAGAAAGAGGGGTAAAAGAGAGGAAGAAACCACAGCCAGAGCCCTTTGTCCCCCAGCCAGCTCTTTTCCTACCCACCCTTCTTCTGGCACAGAAAAAACCTGCTGCGCTCCTAACAGCACGAAAACTAAATCCCACTCTGTTGAGAGACACCGAGAAAGAGAGAAACAGGTAGAGATGGAAGATGAAATGTCTATCATTTGTCCCAAAGAGCCAACCAGCTGGGAGAGAGAGACTCTGCTCTGCAGCTGGCTGCAGAATCACCCCAGAAGATGGTGACCCTGGAAGCTCAAGAGCAATGCAGTTTTGAGTACTGAAAACTCCCCTGGTGACTAGGATTGTGGAACAGTATATAGGGGTGGAGGTTACAGTGTGACCTCTGACCAGGTGGGATTGGAACTGAAGACCTCCTCCTTGTAAAACCGATGCTATTTCTATGGGCACATGACTTCCGTACTGGGAGAGGAATGAGAGAGAAAGAGCTGGGTGGGAGGCTCCTGGACACAGGTTTTCCTACCTTTAAAAACCCTTCCTTTATTTTTCCTGCTAATAAATTCCTTATCTCAACAATAAGTCCCTGGATTTTGCTTTTGACCCTGAGAGTAGTCAGTAAAACCAGGACAGAGCTCTGGAGGTCAGCTGCTCACGGGTGTTTTTCACAAAGCAGAGCTAAAGATACCTCACACCCTCTAGGAACAGCCCATGATGTGGAACCACAGCCCATGATTGTGTTTGGTTTCTTTTCTGCCTGAGAAAGCCTGGTACTGAACTGACTTGATGATGACAGTTCCAGTGGTCCTGGTTCCCAGCTGAGGAAATAAAACAGAGGAGGTGCTGTGGTGAGGACATGAAAAGCCACAACAAGTGCAGAGAGTCTGGAACCCACTGTCACTCTTCAAGGCAGTAACATACAGCATTCACTCTGAGTACAATACTGTGAGAGTACAATTCTTTCATGAACATCCTGAGAGCAAAGCTAAGGAATAAAACTATAGCTTCAGATCTCTCTTTTTTCAAGAAGTAAAACTTGTCCTGAGGACACATGGTGCTCACAAGAGCCAAGAGGTGTTCATTGTGAAGATGGAAGGCTTGTCCACAGCTAACAGCACGTGAATTAGAATTTACATCAGGAGAAGGGCTGTGGCTCTAGAGTAAGAACGGTTGTTCTACTTACTGGTGGCTTCCACACACCTACTCAGGGCTGAACCTCTCAGACACACTCACACATAGACAGTTACTCATTTAACTGGACCTCTAACTTCCAGCACTGGGGAATTCTCATTCTTGCTTAGCTCATTGATCCAGAATTACTGGAGGAACAAAGTGACTGCGAAGTCATTCCAGCTACTGGTGTAAGAGTGAAATCTAATGGCTTTCTCTCTCAAACCACTTCTTCCTGGGACATCGAGCTACCATTCCCGATTTAGCCAGGATTACTTAATCTCCTGTAACAAACGAAGCAACACACTGCTTAAATATCCCCAAATTCCTCCTGCATGAGACAACTTCTCAGCTGAGAGCTGTGCTCTGCATTAACCATGAAGTGTCTTCAGAGATAACACAATAGTTCTCCTACTGCTTCAGCAACGCTCATCTTCTACATGGGTACATTCCATGGGGGTTGGATAGGGGTGACTGCTCACACAACGGACACGCAGGGTGGCAGAAATACCTTAACCACACAGGTACCACTGCTGATAGTGCTTTCCCTAAGAGACAGAAAACAGAGGTCATAGTTACCTACAACAGTGCATACAGCTGGGTACTGCCTCTGCGTTCACTGCTTTTCATTATAATAGACAGAAGGTTTTCTCCATCGACGTCCTAGAAGTTTCTCTAACCTCTGTGGATCTTAGAGAGTTGACTGAAAACATGGAGATTTCACTGCAGCTTTCTGAGTGAGTATCTGCCACTGGCCCCTTCTGTCCACAGCCTCTGCAAGATCATTTTCACACTGAAAATCACTGATTCTCCGGGCTATTTAGCCTGGAGAAGAGAAGGCTGAGAGGGATCTCATGAACAGCTGTGAATATCTGAGAGGTGGGGGTCCAGAGGAGGGGGGCAGGCTCTTTCTGGTGGTGCCCAGTAACAGGGCAGGGAATAGTGGGGATCAGATGGAACACTGGCAGTTCCACCTCAATGTGAGGAGAGACTTCTTTCCTGTGAGGGTGACAGAGCCCTGGCCCAGGCTGCCCAGAGAGGGTATGGAGTCTCCTGCTCTGACTTTCAAACCCCCCTGGATGTTCCTGTGTGACCTGTCCTAGGGGATTCTGCTCTGGCAGGAGGGTTGGACTGGATGACCTCTAGAGGTCCCTTCCAACCCCTGACATTCTGTGATTCTAGGATCCTGTGACAGCTACCGTTCTTGTTTATTCAGACTAGCACTCATGGCAATTCCTGCTGGAGTCAGTAGCCGGTTTCCAAATGCAGCAGGATCAGGATTGAACCCAGTGGCTCTGTGACTGCTGTCACAGCTACTGATTCACATGGTTTTGGGGTCTGAGTCACAGAATGGTAAATGTTGGAAGGAATATCTGGAGATCATCTAGTCCAACCCAGTTGCTAGGGCAGGTTCTCCTATAGGTGGTCCTACAGGGTTTGTTCTCCATAGTTTTGAAGCAAAATTCAGTACTGGTTTTTGAAACCGTGGGTGTTGTGCAGGTAGGTGTGCAGCTGTGGTGATGGAGACCACCCGAGATCCTGGAAGAGTGTCAAACTCTGCTCCTAACAGGAACCTCTAATTAGGAGAACAGTTTCTCCTGCAGCATTGAGGTCACATCCTTGCAATCTTTCTGATAGGGAATCCATATAATATTAAATCTCACATTTAATACAGCAAATATGTCTATATTTATAAATACATTCATCATATAAAAATCTAAAATAAGGTATTGTCTCAATTCAAGAGATGCTTTCACCTGCAATGGAGGGACGAGGCCTTTCACAGCCCTAATGCAGCTACTGATTCTGCTGTAGCTGGAGGCCATGGCCAAGAATGCAGCTCAGAAGACAGCAGCAATCAGCTCCTTTCCCAACTGCTCTCTTCTCTTGTACCTGCAGGGCAGGACCAGTGGGCACCTTCCTTTTTGATGAAAAGCCTCTGCTGCAAACCACATCTGAACTACAAGGCATTGCTTTTGGGCCACATGCACTGTAGATCGGTGTCTTGGGGTTTCATCCTGCTGATTGACCTGGCACTTCCCACACAATCAGGGGGCAGCTATAGTACTCACAGCCCATCCCTTCCAGTCTGCAAACAGAGTTGGGTCAGCAGAAGCACTGCATCTTACCTCTGAAAGGCAGATGTCTACAGGCTCTCAGCTCATCTCATGAGCCTGAATGATGGATGAGTACACTCTAACACTGGCTTCCCTGCTGAGTATCTCCATCAGCTGTGCTCTGGACAATGCAGCAGCCGTGCATTTAAGGGAAGGCTTGGTAAAGCTGGCAAACATGTGAATTCCTATTGTCTTTAGGAACACAGGCTGCTTCTTGCACTGAAACAGTGAGGCAAAAGAAAGACCTGTGAAATGCTCATCTTGCACCTGTGGTGTTAGCAGAATGGCTGAGGCACAGAAGCATCAAGGCTGGAAAAGACTATCAAGACCAACCCTCCGCCCTACAACCACCAACCACTAGCCCACCTCCTGAAACACTTCCAAGGACTGGCAGGTCACTATAAGGTCTCCCCCCTCAAGCATCCCCCTCTTCAGGCTGAACAACCCCAACTCTCTCAGCCTGTCCCCAGAGCAGAGGGCCTCCAGCCCTCTGAGCATTTTCAGCTCATCTGCAGTCAGTGCTGCTCCTCAGGTTATAACTGATGCATTTGGAAGGACCCAGTGCAGGAGGATGGAGCCAGGCTCTTCTCAAGGTCATCTGGTGACAGGACAAGGGGCACTGGGTGCCAGCTGGAACAGAGGAGGTTCCATATCAATATCAGCAGGAACTTCTTCCCAGGGAAGGTACCAGAGCACTGGAACAGGCTGCCCAGGGGGGTTGTGGAATCTCCTTCTCTGGAGACGTTCCAGACCTGCCTGGATGTGTTCCTGTGTGACTTGGTGTAGGGGATCCTGCTGTGGCAGGGGAATTGAACTGGATGATCTTTTGAGGTCCCTTCTGATCCCTTAATGATTCTATGATTTCACACTGAGCACTGTGCTGACTTGAGTGCATGAGCTGTGAATTGCAGCGGCCTGTAATGATATCAGAGTTGAACATTAAATCTCACAATACCACCAGCAATGTCACCCAGCTTCTCTGGAGCTCTGAGGGCTGTTTCAGGTCTGACACTCTGGTGGCAGCATGCTGGGCACCAACTGGTTCCTGGGGCAGGCATCTCAGATTAACAAAGATTAAACAGATTAAGATATTAGGAGAAATGGAAATCCAAGAAAAGGATTAACAAGGAACACAGTGCTGAATCTCTGATCCAATGTGCCAGTCACCAGCCTCTAATGTGAGGTTAAGTATGGAGGTCAATTAAACATCAACCATAGGGTCCTCACAAACTCTGGTGATTCCCAGGGCAAGGCCCTTAGGTCCCTCTCACTGGGAAAATGCAGGTCATTGTCCCATAAATAAGTGAGATTACTTCACCAGAAAACCTAGATTTTCCAGAAGACTGGATCATGAAAACCACCTCAGTAACCCAAACCTCAGTAACCCAAACCGGTGTGATTCTGTGCATTGTATGAACCACTGTGTGATCCTAGACTCTCTGAATCACCAAGGTTGGAAAAGACGTTCAAGATCATCCAGTCCAACCATCCACCCTATGACTCCCAATCACTACCCCATCTCCTGAAACCCCCTGGCTGCCCAGCGTGTCCTGAGCAGTGATTTCAGCTGCAATCTCCCAGTTTTTTATTATTTAATATAACAACAAATTAAACCATCCAGTTTCTTTCTGTTCAAATCACAGAGTCACAGAATAACTGAGGCTGGCAAAGCCCTCTGAGCTTCTCCAGCCCAGCCCAGCATCTAACATCACCACAGCAGCCACACCAGGGCACTCAGGGCCACAGCCAGGCTGTCCTTCAACACCTCCAGACACAGGGTCTCCCCCACTTCCTTGGGCAGTCCAGTCCAGGCTCTGAGCACCCTTTCTCTGAGGAAGGGCTTCCTAACATCCTAACATCCAATCTAACCCTCCTCTGGCAGCTTCAGGCCCTCCCCTCTTGAACTGGCACTGGGTGCCTAGGAGAAGAGCCTGACCCCCACCTGACTACAACCTCCTTTCAGGGAGTTGGAGAGACAGAGAAAGTCCCCTCTGAGTCTCCTCTTTCTTCTCCAGGACGAACTTCCCCAACTCCCTCAGCCTCTCCTCAGCAGCCTTTCCCTCCAGTCCCTTCCCCAGACTCGTTACTCCTCTGCATCCGCTTCAGCCCCTCCACTTCTTTCTTGCAGTGAGGGGCCCAGAACTGCCCTCAGCACTCGACACCCAGGTTCATCAGGCTGCTGACTGCTCGCTGCAGTTTAAGCTCATTTGCTATGAGTGTGAAATTTCTACTGCTCTCCTGAAATGAGCAGACCAAGCCTGGTACTGTGCCAGCTTACAGCAGCAGAGACTCCAGCGTAGTTTTTAAGCCATTCCATATTTTTAAGCCTTTTGGTAGCATGGAACGTCCTGGAGCAGCAGGGATTGTGTGGAGTGTGTACTCTCAGGAGGTGAAGAAACACCCCAAAACCCAAAAGCAAGAGTGCTGTTCTATAAACAAACAGCCTTCCCTCGCCAGGGCCAGAACGCTTGGTCAACTCTGCTCAGGGTTTAGGTGACTGCTGAAAAATTAAACCTTTTGTCTGAAATACTTGCATCTGGTGAGTTCCAGAGCACGGCAGTAACCACGAGTGTCCTGTGATAACGGGGAACTGAGGTCCTCACAGCATCACAAGTACCTTCACAGGGTATTTATACTGTAAACCTTTGCTTGGGGTGTTTAGTTCTCTTTATAACGAGCATATGAATCCCACTCTGCCCTATAACTCCTGGGGCTGCAGTCCGGAGTGATTCAGCTTCCCTGCTCAAACACAGATCACCAACCCTCAGTTTGGCATCACAGATCTGGAGGCATTTATGAATGTTTTTCTGATAATTCTGGGAGTTTTTTGTAGTCGTAGAGTAACAGCTGGGAAGGAACACAGTGAGGACATGTCACATAAACACCCGCCTCAAGGGCTTTTTCATAGCATCACAGACTCACAGAATGTATTGGGTTGGAAGGGACCTCCAAAGGTCATCTAGTCCAACCTCACTACAACAAGCAGGGACATCTCTTAACTAGAACAGATTACTCAGAGCTCCATCAAGCCTGACCTTGAACATCTCCAGGGAGAATCCTTAGGGATCAAAAGGGACCTTGAAAGATCACCCAGCCCAATCTCCATACCACAGCAGGATCACCCAGACAAGTCACACAGGAACACATTCAGGCAGGTCTGGAACGTATCCAGAGGAGACTCCACAATCCCCCTGGGCAGCCAGTTCTCCAGTTCCCTCCAGTGCTCCGGTCCCCTCCCTGGGAAGAACTTCCTGCTGATATTGATAGGGAACCTCCTCTGTTCCAGCTGGCACCCATTGCCCCTTGTCCTGTCAACAGATGACCTTGAGAAGAGCCTGACTCCATCCTCCTGACACTCACCCCTCACAGATTTAGAGACGTGAATGAAGTCCCCCCTCAGCCTCCTCTTCAAGCTCAAGAAACCCAGCTCCCTCAGCCTTTCCTCAGAAGGGAGATGCTCTACTTCCTTCATCATCTTTGTTGCTCTACACTGGACACCCTCCAGCATCTCTGTGTCCTTCTGGAATTGAGGGGCCCAGAACTGGACACAATACTCCAGATGTGGTCTCACTAGTGCATAGTAGAGGGGGAGAAGAACCTCTCTCGATCTGCTAACCACCCCCCTTCTGATCCCCCTCAGGACGTTGTTGGCCCTCTTGGCCACAAGAGCACATTACTGGCTCATAGATTCTTGCAGATCTCTTCTAGCATTAGAGAGTCAGCCCCTCACCACACAGCACAGTACAGCAGCTATAACACAAGCTACTTCTTTTCTAAAACAACAACACCATTAGAACGTTCTCTGCCCCCAGAACCCACAGTTCCTTACCTGAATTTTCCCCTATCCATTTCGTTGCTAACTAAACCCTGCCCACAGCAAGAGCTGGGGTAGCCAGCTGGGTTTTTAGCTGTTGCTGCACGTAAATCATAACCCTGAAACTCTCTGTTCCTCGCTGCTTCAAAGCCTCTTTGAGAAGATTCATCTACCACTTAATTTCCGTCTATAGTTGAAGCCCATTTTTGCTTAGAGCTCAGAATTGTTTCAGAATGCAGATTATTACCTAAAAGAAGCTGGGAGGGCTGCATCACGAAACCACAGTGAACACAGTACATTAATCGACATTCTAGAACATTTCTATCGGTTAGAGAGAGGCTGCCTGCTACAGCTGTCATCATCGTACAGTGATGCCCACCGCTGTCTCGTGTGTGATACAGTCTGTACCTAACCCTCAGCTCCCTGACTGTGAGCAGGTCAAGAGCAGCCTCCATCAAGCGCTGGGATTCCAGACAGGTTTGTTATGGGTCTGCCATCCCTGCTGCTCCCCAACCCCTGGGCTGTGGCCACTGCCTTTGGCACCGGACAGAGGAGGATAAAGATGGTCCCATGCAACAGCAGGTCCTAGGACAGCAGGGAAAAGTTTCCTAGGGAAAGGTTAAGAGTGACTGAGGCAGGGACAGGGCAGATTGAGATTGGATGTTAGGAAGTAGTTCTTTAGCAGGAGGGGGGTTGAACACAGGAACAGGTTGCCCAGGAAGGGAATTGAGGTCTCATCCCTAGAGATCTTTAATGGGAGGCTGGACAAGGTTCTGGGCAACCTGATCTAGTTGAGGCTGTCCCTGCTCACTGCAGAGGGTTAGACTAGAAGACCATTGGAAGTCCCTTCTGACCTGCACCAGTCTATGATTCAGGTCTACAATCTGTGAACTATATGAGAAGACAGATTCACAGAATCATTGAGGTCAGAAAAGGCCCTTGGGATCATCAAGCCAAACCACTACCCCTGCTCTACCAAGGTCACCACTAAACCAGGTCTTTAAGCACCAAACTAGTTCCCACTTCAAAGCTTGACTAAGCCATGACTCTTGGATCTGAAGTTCACCACTGCTCTGGTTGATGCATCTTTCCACACCCAGCTGCCTGTGGTGTTGCATCTCCCACAGATCTGGAGTAGGACATGCAGAGTATATGGCGCAGGACAGGCAGAGGAAGCTCAGAGCTAATCTAATCTGATACTAACTTTCAGATCAGTGGTAGATTTTGAACATCACACTACAAATGCAGCCTCCACCAGAGCTTGCCAGAATGTTTTGAAAGCCATGCCAACCTCATGGCTGAAAGACCAGTCTCTGTCATGCTATGTCATTAAATCATGGAATCACCAAGGCTGGAAAAGACCTTCAAGACCATCCAGTCCAACTGTCTATCCTACAACCCCCAACGCACACCCCAGCTCCTCAAACACCCTGGCTGCCTGGTTGTTGAACCCCTCCAGGGACAGAGCCTTCATCCCTCCCTGGGCAGTCTGTGTCAAGGCATCCTCACTCTTTCTGGGAAGAAGTTTCTCCTCAGATCCAACCAGACCCTCCCCTGGCACAGCATGACCCCAGTTCCTTTTCCAGAAGAGGGCCAGTAAGGCTGGTTGGAGATCACAGCAGCAAGTCTGCAGCTGAGCTCAGACCATCTAGCTCCCTCAAGCAGAGTCACACAGGTGTCTGTGCCGAGATCAGCAGAATAGGTCAAACCTCATTAAACCCATCAGGCAGATTTGACAGATAAACACGGGATCAAAATACTCTCATACTCCTGGGATGAAACTGGAGGCATAATCCCCAACACCATGTAGGTGCTTCACACAGGAGCAGAGGGAGGGCAGGGTCCTCACTATGAAGTCTCATGCCCACCACACACCAGGTTTACTTCATCCTTGCATTTCTGAAGGCTCTGCCAATGCTTATAAGAAAGGCACTTCCTCTCGGCTGGGTTTATTTATGCCACACAACCTGTTGGGAAGTCCTGAGGGTCATAGTGATCAGAAGGATGACTCTGAGCCAACAATGTGCTCTTGTGGCCAAGAGGGCCAACAGCATCCTGAGGGGGATCAGAAGGAGGGTGGTTAGCAGATCGAGAGAGGCTCTTCTCCCCCTCTACTATGCACTAGTGAGACCACATCTGGAGTATTGTGTCCAGTTCTGGGCCCCTCAATTCCAGAAGGACACAGAGATGCTGGAGGGTGTCCAGTGTAGAGCAACAAAGATGATGAAGGAAGTAGAGCATCTCCCTTCTGAGGAAAGGCTGAGGGAGCTGGGTTTCTTGAGCATGGAGAAGAGGAGGCTGAGGGGGTACTTCATTCAGGTCTCTAAATCTGTGAGGGGTGGGTGTCAGGAGGATGGAGTCAGGCTCTTCTCAAGGTCATCTGTTGACAGGACAAGGGGCAATGGGTGCCAGCTGGAACAGAGGAGGTTCCATATCAATATCAGCAAGAACTTCTTCTCAGGGAGGGTACTAGAGCACTGGAACAGGCTGCCCAGGGAGGTTGTGGAGTCTCCTTCTCTGGAGATGTTCCAGACCTGCCTGGATGTGTTCCTGTGTGACTTGGTCTGGGTGATCCTGCTGTGGCAGGGGGATTGGACTGGATGATCTTTCGAGGTCCCTTCTGATCCCTAAGGATTCAATGATTCTATCTCATTCAGTCTGAGCCTGCTGCCATTATTCCTGCCGCAATTTCCTGAGGTTTCTGAGATAAAATGAGTCCCACATGGGCCAAAAGCCTTGCAAAGTCTCTGAAGCCTCAGGCTACCTTCCCTTTGTGTCGCTGATCTCACTGCAATCCTACGTCAACAGGCTTTGTGAATCCGGGGATCTACTGGCCATATTTTCACCAAAACTGGAATAACCTATTGATTCACCAACTCATTTTCTCATCGAGAAGCAAGTGGTTTTGCACTCTTGGATTGCCAGGGCTAACAGAGAGATTGGGCCAGAATAAGGCAAAACAGGAGCTGCCAAGTTAGGCTCCTGCTCACTGTGGAGATGTGGCCACTTTTAGCAGGGCTATTTAAAACAGGGACTGCAGTGCGTATTTTAGGCTCCTAGGTGCCTGCAGCCAGGAGCAAGCAGAGCTATTCCCACAAGCAGACACCAGAAGACAGTAACTGGGAATGTTGTCCCATGTTTTCGAACCACAGAAACCACAGGATAACAGAGTCACAGAACCATCCTTTTTGGAAAGGACCTCCCAGATCCCCCAAATTCAACCATCCCCACCCCAACAAAAACCCTCAGTCCCTAAGAGACTGACAAACACAACCTGACCTCCTCCATGCTGCCACTCGAGCAGAGTGTGAAGCACCATGGCTACATGATTCTTCAACACCTCCAGGCATGGGGACTCCAGCACCTCCCTGGGAAGGCTCTGCCAGTGCCCAACCACTCTGTCTGCAAAGAATCTTTTCCTCAGATCCAATCTAACCCTCCCCTGCCTCAACTGCAGACCAGTGCCCCTGCTTCTGTCAGCAGTCACCAAGGAGAAGAGGCCAACAGCCACCCTTCTACAACCTCCGTTCAGGGTGCTGTAGAGAGCAGTGAGGGTCCCCCCTCAGCCTCCTCTTCGTCAAACTCAACCTGCCCAGCTCCCTCAGCCTCCTCTGACACGACTGGCTCTCTCTGACCCTCCTGAGCTTGGTAGCTCTGCTCTGGACCCATTCCAGGACCTCCATGTCTTTCCTATCAGGAGGGTTCCAGACCTGACCACAAAGCCTCATGAGCCAAGGACAAATCCCAATTTCCCCAAGCAACACATGGGAAGTCTCACTGAGCTGCTCCTCCATCGTCAGCCCTCTGATGCTCCGCTGTGGGTGAAGTGCCTGTCTCTGCCAAGGAGGGCAATCCGCTCTCCCCGAGCAGCTTTTGTCAGTCTCCATCGGCATCAAGTGCCCAGTGAAATGTGAGGCTGGGGTGAAATCAGACATGTGTGGCCCTCGTGCAGTGACAAAGGCACCCACCACACTCCTGCCCCCCACAGCACTGAGGAACCTGCTGCTGGGATCTCCACAACGACCATGCTGTTTCTTTCAAATGATTATTTAGCAACAACGAGTGCATGTGGCATCACAGCAGCCACCCTCTGGCATTGGTGCCATTCTAGAGCCACAGCAGGAGGAGCCCCACAAAATACCTGTTCCCCAAAAGAGCGATAGATGTTTGTTGTGAACACCTTACACAGGGGCTGAGGAAGATACCCTTGATAAATCACTGACTCATACAATCATGGGCTTGGAAGGGACCTCCAAAGGGCATCCAGGCCAACTCCTCTACAACAAGCAGGACCAGCACTAATCAGCCCAGACTGCCAAGAGCCCCATCCAGCCTGAGCTTGAATGGCTCCAGGGATGGGGCCTCCACCCCCTCTCTGGGCAGCCCAGTCCAGGAATCCCCCACCCTCAGCTTCAAGACTTTTTTCCTGATGTCTGACCTCACTCTGCCCTTCTCCAGCTTCAAACCAGGACCCCTCATCCTATCATTCCCTGCTCTTGGGAGCAGCCTTCCTCAGCCTGCTGACAGACTCTCTCAGGGACTAGGAGGTCACTATAACATCCTCCCCCCAGAGTCTTCTGCTCTCCAGGCTGAATAACCCCAACTCTATCAGCCTCTCCCTAGACCAGAGGGGCTCCAGCCCTCTGAGCATCTGTGGAGTAGAAACTCTCCCAAGACTTGAGCACACTGCCTCATAGCTGTGACAGTCACACTGCCGCTGCAGCAGTTCCGATTGCATGGGATGTTCCCTGCACAAACAGCTGTGTGAGGGCTGGGTTCTGCAGTGCCTGACAAAATCTGTGGAAGCAGTTCAAGCCTCCTTCACGAGGACACCCCCCCTGCTTTCCAGATTACAACCCACACAGCTGAACTCCCTTCCTGGGACACGGCCTGGCTGACCTATTTTCCATAGGGACTGAGCAGCAGCAATCAATGGGCACAGCCACACATAAAGGCATCGCCAAGCAGGCCCAGCAGATGCTTTCAACAGCTTGGTGCCCCCTAAACCCACGATGGGATGTGTTTTCAGGCATTTCAGAGCGTATTGGAAGGCTGTTCCCAAGGGCAGGGAACGATAGGATGAGGGGTCCTGGTTTGAAGCTGGGAAAGGGCAGAGTGAGGCTGGACAGAAGGACAAAGCTATTGAATCTGAGGGTGGGGAATTTCTGGACCAGGCTGCCCAGAGAAGGGGGTGGAGGCCCCATCCTTGGAGCCAAACTCAGGCTGGCTGGGGCTCTGGGCAACCTGGTCTGGGGAGTGCTGGCCCTGCTGGGTGCAGAGGGGTTGGACTGGATGCCCTGTGGAGGTCCCTTCCATCACTGTGGTTCTATGATTCTATGATTTTCCCCTCTGCTCTGTGGCCTTGGCGCTCAAGCAGGGATAGCAATGCTTCCCACTTGCATTGATGCAGATAGAGATGCACAGGAGGCACTGGCAGGGGGTCTCAGAAGGAACAGACAGAGTCACAACCTGGGTGCCATCTGCACTTGGTGAAAACATTCTCACCGTGAAAGCAATTAGACACCCGAACAGTGGCAATGGAAGACAGTGCTGATAGGGTGAAATGATCTCAAAAGCTGAAGTTATTTGAAGCCCCAAAGCTCAGAATGGCTGAAGCAGTGAACAGGACTCAGTGAGGTCTTTCTAAGGTGAAGTAAAATGAATCCCTACAGAACATATTTGCTCTGACTGAGGTTCTGAAGCAACAGAACAGCTGCTAGCAGTGAACCCTGCTCTGCTATGGCAAGGGAGTGGATGGCAGCTTGCTCCAGGCTCCACAGCTACAGAAATAAATAGGCATCCTCTGTGATCTCACAGGGCATAGATGAGGAATCTGAAGGCATCAGCACTGGCTAGCACCTGGATATATTTCTGAATATATATACTGCTGAATGTGTCCGAGATTATAGAGCTGCTCCTCAGGTGCTCCAGCCGTGCTGTGAAGACTATTCAGTCATGGCAAATGTGAGGCTTAAATTTCAGGTGCCAAAGCCCTTCACCTAAATCAGTGCTCTGAATGTTAATAAACACAGAGACAATAGAGATCTTTAGAAACAGGATAACATGTGCAAGCAGTGACACCCAAGAACCTCCAATGGCAGCTCCCCAGGGCACAGCCATCACTTGCAAGCTGAAACGTGATCGTTTCTAAACATCATGACCCGAAAACTCCTAAGAACACACGCTCTTGCTTCTGATTGCTGCCTCAGATCTCTTCTGTTCACCTAAACTGAACTCTTCTGAAATAAATAATTCACGTGAAGAAAGGAAACTGCTGTCGTCTGCAGAGCAAACACCACCTACAGCCAGCACCTTCCACTTCTTCTTTCCTCACGGATAACTCAGAATGTTGAGTCTGCTTCCTGGCTTTACTGAGATGTTATTTCTTTCCCACAAAGCAAGAGACCATTTACAACACCTTCTGGTTAACAACTCACTTAACCTGAAAGGAGAACAGCTTCGTTTGCCATGAGCTCTGCTGCTGAGGTTGCTTGCTTGGAGCCTCTGTTGTTGAGGATTTCCACCAAAGGGCACTCATCGTCTCAAGGGCTGCAGTATTTCACCGTTTATTAAGCGACACAACCAGGGCCTGACTGCAGTCAATGCTCCAAGCTTTGGATTTTATTATAAACTCCAGTGTTTTCATTTCCCTCTGGGATCTCTTTGGAAACAACCAGTCATAAGTGGCTACAGGCAGGTCTTTACAGAAAGCCCTGGTCAGACAAACACCGAAGGCTGTAGGACTGACTTTTTATGGACACATCACCAGATCTACCCTGGACTTCTCATTTGCAATGGTTCATCGCAACCTTAATTGGATAATTTATGGGAATACTCAGTGAGCGAGGCAGTGGGAGAAGGGAAAGGTGAGCCCTTGTATGGAGAGTCACAAAAATAGGGTGAAAAGTCCTTGGTAGGGTGAAAAACCCTCGGTAAGGTGAATCCTCTTACTTTCTCCTCAAATGTCTGAGCTGTCAGGACTCCTATTAGCTCCAGCCATCATAATTCCATGGGAAAAAAGGCAGCCAAGATAACTCAAGAGCTGGTTTCCTTTTTTGTCTCCTTCTTTACCTGTCCTGACTACTTTACATCAACATGATTTCTTTGTTTGCTTTTCTCTTCTGAGAAAGTGGAGTTCTGAGTCTTTTCCATCACCACTACAGCATTCCTCACACTTCCTTCCAACCATTCCTCCTGCCTCCTTTCAACCATCCTCACACTTCCAACCATTCCGCCTGCTTCCTTCCACCCATTCTTCTTGATTCCTTCCAACCATCCCTCCTGCTTCCTTCCAACCATTCCTCCTGCCTCCTTCCAACCATCCCTCACACCTTCAACCATTCCTTCTGTCTCCTTCCAACCATTCCTCCTGCTTCCTTCCAACCATTCTTCTTTATTCCTTCCAACCATCCCTCCTGCCTCCTTCCAACCATTCCTCCTGCCTCCTCCCAGTCATCCAGCTCATCTGCAGTTCCTGCTGTTGGCAAAGGGAGAAGAGCGGCTGGAGCTGCAGAAGCCATGGCCATTTGCAGTGCCCCAGAGCAACACAAGCTAGGCAGGGAAGTTCTCTGCACTGCAGAGCACAGGCCATGCTCACAATCTAACACATCCCCATGGTTGCTTAACTTGCTGAACTGAACTGATTAACTCTCTGAGACAGTCTGTAGAGGAATACACTCCTCCAGCACGGGCTGCCATATCTCTGTTTCCAGCCCCAGCAGTGCAATTCCTGTGATTGGAAGTGGTGGCAGTCCTGTAGGGCAATCTCTGAGATTTAAAGTGTTTGTGTCCCTGTGCCTCCCTTGCAGTTTGGAAACATATCACCTCAGTCATAGACACAAGAAAAGGGAGGGGTGCCCTCAGGAGTTCTGTCCTGGGGACAACAGCAAGATGATCCCATTTCCAGTGAAGCAAAGCACTGTTCTGTTCATAGTAGACAGCTACATTCTCTAGCACTACTGAAGGCTGCTCTTAGGTTTTTCCCTAGCTCCGTATTCCGAGGTTTCACACTGGAAACTCGGAGTGAAGAAAAAAAACCCTGCTTTCCTCACAGTATTTGATCTGGCAGAAGTACAGCCTCTTCTCTCCAGACCAGAATGGTGTGCCCTGTAGCCCAGTGACAGAGCCCAGCCCAAACGTAGCAGCACTACAAGCGGCTGGTGTCACAGCAAGGCTCATCTTTAGTGCCACTGCAGCCTCGCCTAACTCCTTGATTAAGGTCCTGATTCGCTTTAATGTAGGACCTAATTTATGCTTTGAACCTCGAAACCCATCTCTCCATATACACAGCGCCCAGCACTGCAAATAAAGCCATTTTAGGAGCAGTGTCAGCTCAAGCGTGAGAGAGTGCACTTGATGTACAGAAGGAAGAAAAACTTTCCAAATGCCTCCTGTTTTAGATACAAAGGGACTACTAGGCCTCCTAACGATCTAAGGGGCTACTGGCCCCACTGCTGGGCTAGTAACAGTCGCTGAGCTGTAGCCACAAGAACAGCTTCGGCACTCAAGAAAGGAAATGCATGCCTAAAGACTTAGAAAAAAGACAGTAATAGCAGAGAAGAGAAGATCGACTGCAAAATTAAGCTACAAAATAATAAAACATAAGTAAACAACAGCACAGGGCAGCGGGGGAGGGGGGTCACTTCTTCCTTCTGGAGGAAAAAAGCCCTAAAGCCCCTAAAGAGAAGTGACTGCAGGAGCATCAGGTCTGTGACCAGATGCCCGCCTGGTGTGGACTGAGTGCTCCGACACCTTCACCGGCAGCCTCCCCAAGCCCGGCAGCCACCCCCAACCCCACAGCCTCCTCCAGCCCGGCGCGGTGCGGAGCGGTGCGGAAGGCGGTTTTGCCCGGGAGCAGCGGGTTCCTGGAAAGCGGCGCCGCGGCCATTGAGCCCTCAGCCGCCTCCCGCACCGCTCCGCTGCGCCCAGAGCAGGGGGCTTCCCGCACTCCCTCCACCCCCCCAGCTCCGCACGCCGACCGCACAGCGCACCGCACCGCCCATCCCCGGCCTCGCTGCCCCCCGGACCAGCGCTGTCCAGGGTCCCGCCGCGCCCCGCTGCTCACTCCTGGCTCCCGCACTCACTCACCCTGCATGGCCGGGGCCGCCGCGGGCGCGCAGCGCGGGCTCTACAGAGGCGCCGCTNGCCCCGTCTCCGCAGTGATCGGACCCGCTGCCTGACCCGCGCCGAGCGGCCCCAGGGGGTTGCGGGGCTTGGAGAAAGGCAGGTCCCGCCCCCGCGGCGGAGTTACGCTTTTCCGCGGCACCGCACGGCGCTGGGGTTCGCAGAGTCGAGAAGTGGTGCTTGCGGGTCTGCACCGGCGGCCGACAGAGGTGGCCGCACGTGAGGTTAGTGGTGCCCTTCTTATCCAAAGAGACTTCCACATGCTCCTCACAGTGAAAATCCTGCTCTGCCTTGTTGGGTTTGGAATCAGGAGGGTTCGGGCTGGAAAAGCCCTCCAAGCCCTTCCAGTCCAGCCCTGACCCCAGCTATCCCATCCCACCCCCAAACCCTGTCCCTGAGCTCCAGATCCCCCCGACTGGGAAACACGGCCAGGGATGGCGATGGAACCCTCTCCCAGGGCAGCCTGTGCCAGGGCCTGAGGGCCCTTTCCAGGGAGAAGGTTCTCCTCAGGGCCAACTTCATCCTCCCTGGAACAGCCTGAGGCTCCTTCCTCCTGTCCTGTCTCTTGTTCCTTGGAAGAGACCAACCCACACCTCACTGTACCTTGCTGTCAGGCAGCTGCAGATAGCAATAAGGTCTCCCCTCAGTCATCTCCTCTCCAGACTGCCCAGCCACAGCTCGCTCAGCTGCTCCTCACAAGGTCTGTGCTCCAGATCTTTTGTTTGATTTGTGCTTGGTTAACCACAGCTTTGATTTGCCTGTTCCTAGTGACTTTCTGTGCAACCTACAATGACCACCTGTCTAACGTGGCTTTGGAGTGCGAGAGTTTAATAGCTGAGTCGTCACAGAGGGTAAATGATGCCTCTCCAAACCAGCTCAGAGAACAAGAACTACTTAAACAGCTTTGAAATTGACACAAGAACCAAGTTCAATCGAGTTCATGGATTCTGAAATTACAATCCTAGTTCTTTCACGTCATCATTGAAGCAGGAGAATTCCACAGTTTTTCAAATCTCCCCAAACACTGTAGTGGGTTCATAGGGAAAATATTCACTCAGAAAATACTTGCTAGCCATAGTTATTTTGCTGTCCTTGGACCAGTAACAGTGGGATTAGTAGCCTTATTGAGTCACAAGGAAGCAAAGAGAAGACTTCATCAAGAAGCATAGGTGTTGTTGGTTGAAGGTTGGACTTGACTATCTTAAAGGATCTCTTCCAAGCAAAGATATGCTGTGATTCTGTGAAGGGTAAGTGTGGAGGAGTGAGAGAAGAAAGGGAAGCATGGAGCTGGCTGCCCAGGGAAGTGCTGGAATCACTGTCCCTGGACCTGCTGAAAAGTTGTGGAGATCTAGAGCTCAGGAACAGCTGGAGCTTTGGGACAGCTGGGTTCATGGTTGGACTCGATGATCTTAAAGGTCTATTCCAACTGGAATGATCCTATAGGCCCATGATTCTGGTAGCTCACTGCTGCAGTTGCCAAGCTAGTGAGGAAGGGAGAGTCCTTCAACCACCAGCTAGGCAGCCAACATTCACCTGCTGCAGCCCATTGTGGTGTCATTTCTGAAGTTACTGGCAGGCAGAGTGGAGCCTCATTGAGAGCTACAGAGTTCAGGGTGTGTGCATCATAAAATCACTGCCTTAATAGATCATCTACTGGTGAAGTCTTTTAGAAACAAAGATCAGTCTCAAGGTGTGTTGCTAATGGCTCTCCTCAACTGCAAACTCTCCCAGCTCTCACTGTCACTAGTGTTGGGGGCGAGGGCTGGTTAGTCTGCACAAGAGGAGGCTGAGGGGAGACTTCTCTTTACCATTATCTGAAAGGAGGGTGCAGAGATGTGTGGGTTGGTCTCTTCTCCCAAGTCACCAGTGATAGGACAAGATGGAACAACCTCAAACTGTGCTAGGGGAGGGTTAGTTTGGACATCAGGAGAAACCTCTTCCCTGACAGAGTGCTCAGGGGCTGAAACAGGCTGCCCAGGCAGGGAGGGAGTCACCATCCCTGGAGGGGTTCAAACAATGAGCAGCTGTGGCCCTGGAGAACAGGGTTTAGTGGGCAGGGTGGGGTTGGGGTGTTGGTTGAACTGGATGATCTTGGAGGTCTCTTTCAATCCTGATGATTCTGTGATTATCTTGCCTCAGGAAAACAGCTTTTCCTGTAAAAATCCCATACAGGCAGCTTCTGATAAATGAATGCCATTACTAAGCTTCTGCACCAAGAGCTTCTGCTGCACAGAGAATACCTGTTCCAGGAGGTACCCTGCAGATCTAGACACGGTGACCAGGATCACTGATGATCTGTAAACCCAGTGGGTGCAGTGTCACAAAAAGAAGCTGGGTGCAATGAAGGTGAATTCAGACACTGGATGAGGAACTGGAGTTCTCAGGGGTCTCCCAGAACTCTTGAAAAGCCACTGTTATCCCTATCGCATCAATCTCTGTGTGTGTGTGCCAGTAATGGCTTGCAAACATGCATCACATAAAACTCAAACAAAATGCTTCTGAGCAAGATCTTTGCAGAGAGCATTAGGAAGATAAAACAAGATTTCAAATTCAATTACTGGAAATGTCTTCGTTTTATTGTAGCCATTGAAAAGGGAGTTCTCTAAACAAGATCAGAGGATGTAAATTTCTCTCCTCACATCCTAGAAATACTAGGGACGTATTTCCATCCAGAAACACTTAGATCACATATGAAAATGTCTACATTTTCTTCCCTTTTCTTCTTTAAATGAAAGGTCTGGTTTTGAGGGGGAAAAGAAGGTTCTATTCTGTGTAAGGATGCTGAAATGTATGGATAACCAAACAACAGACATTGCGATTCAGAGCATCATTAGCCCTCCTGAACTGCCATCTGCTTCCTGAAAACCAAGTTCTCAACATGAGATGCCTCCAGTGAAGCACCTATCCAATTTATAATCTCCCCCATGTCAGCAGAAGCCTGAAAACGCAGGAAGCTGAGGTGCTGAGCAGCTGATGGCTCCCCGCACCAGCACTGTGTGACCGGAGCTGCCAGCAGATAAGAGCTCTGCAGAAGAAGTGAGGTTGAAAGGCACCTACTGAACCTCCAGTTCTGCTGCTGAACGCAGGGTCAAGCACGTTAGTCAGGGCAGTGTACAGTCAGGTTCTCAGCATCTCCAGCAGAAGAGACTCCACAACCCCTGCAGAAAACGTGTTGCAGTGTTTGACAATGCTGGCAGCAAAAGGGCTACTCCTGTGCTTAGGTGGAATTTCCTCCACTGGCCCCAGCCTCCTGTTCTTTCACAAGATGCTCCCAAGAGGTGGTTCTGACAGCAGCAGCAGATAAATAAGGCTCTCAGCCACCTTCTTCACTGCAAAGGGCAGGCAGGCAGACTCCCTGTGGAACCACCTTCCTGCCCATGGGGTTCATTTTATTGCTCATCTTTCTCACTTTCAGCTGGAAGGTGGGTGTAGTCTTATTCTGCACTCCTCACGCATTAGTACCTCCATTTGGACAGAGGAGCAGTGACACTTGGCCAGGAGATGAATTTATTTAACTTCCAGAGTAATATTTAAGGAAGCTCTCAACTTCAGATACAAGTTCCAGCTTGGGTGGCTACAAACATTCTGCATCCTCCTCTAATCTGAGCTGTTACAGATCCTTCCTGTCCTGAGTGAGTTGTTATGAAGTGTTTGTCCTGTGTTCTACTGAACACTGGCCACACCTGTGCTGTGCAATCCAGGGCCGTTTGTCAGCTCCCTGTGCAGGTGTGGGCTCTGGCTTTGTCTTGGATGAGTTCTACAAGTGCCTCCTTCTCCACTGCACTTGGATTGCTGCTCCAAGGCAGCCCAGGCAGGCAGGAGGCAGAGAAGCAGCTGCAGAGCTGGGGGAATTAGGACTGCTGAGAGCAGATGCCACAAAAGGCACTCATGCTGCAGTCTTAGCCTTTCTCACAGTTTATCTCCAGGTCATCTTTCCAGTTTTATCTCCCTGGGGGTACAGGAACCCAAGTCTGGCAAAAGTTTGTTGTTTCTCAATCCATAAATATGAGACTACTGATGCATTTGATGCATTTTCTATAGCTAGGACAGACACAACTACATTAGACTGTGGTGGAAAACCTGTGCCGAGGCGATGCAGCCATTCCACATGGATTTCTCTGCTATTTATCAGCCTTACTCTTAACAGCCACCCAGTTCTCAAAACCAAGCAGCTATTCAGTCCTGCCTGTGCAGATGTTGTAAGCCAGGTTTGTTAGAGAACATCTCAAAACTGCTCAGCATTGAAAAATGTGTGTTTCATTGACAGTAGTCCCTGGTGTAAAGGCACCCTTCCTTCACTGTCGCTGAGTATTAGCTTCATTCAGCTGCTAAAATGGTGGAACAACAAGAAAACTTTCATCCCTTGGCAATCGTATACGAGGCTCTCACTTTGCATGCTGCAAATAAGATTAAGTATTCTTGTGCACACCCAGTTCTCATTCAACATTTAGTCTCTGAGGTTCTTAATTACTTAAAATTCCCTAATTACATCACTATAAGGATTCCTCATTCACGTCTTGCTAAGGGGTTTCTGTTTGCATGGTGTCAAGGGCATGGTATTCCAGTCATGCCTTTCCTGCCTGGATGCTGTGAGAGTACAAACCTATGTGGAGATCCAACTGCCTTTACTCACAATCTCTCCAATTTCATAGATAAAATCACTTCTGGAGACATTCTGGAGCAAAGTCACGCAGCCTCCCTTTTGGATACTGGATCCACTTTTGGTTCTGTGTGAAACAATCGTGAGGGGCTTCACTCCAGCAATCTTGTTTTGTCAAAAGAGGATGGAAGAAAATCCTGAATCAGCAGCCCAGAAAAAGCAAGAGCACTGTTTGCAAATAAAATGAGGCTGCCCTCAGTTTTGCAAATGCTGCTTTGTGCAGATAAAGGTGCCTTTTCTTCACCTACTGCAACAAAACCTACTGGAAACAAGGTAGGGGCTCTTGTTTTCAGTGTCTGTTCCGGGATCATTTTGTTTGAGACCTTTCAGCTTGGTCCTGCTGGACTGAAAATGAGAGGCTGTTCACAGAGCAAGGGTGTTATCATCCACAGAGCCTAGCTCTCAGGAGCTGCTACCAAATAGAATCACAGATCCATAGAATCCCAGAATTATAGAATGTATTGGATTGGGAGGGACCTCCAAAGAGCATCCAGTCCAACCCCCCTGCACCAAGCAGGGCCAGCACTCACCAGACCAGGCTGCCCAGAACCCCAGCCAGCCTGACCTTGAATGGCTCCAGGGATGGGGCGTCCACTCCCTCTCTGAGCAACCCAGTCCAGGGATCCCCCACCCTCAGCTTCCAGACTTTTTACTGCTGTCTGACCTCACTCTGCCCTTCTCCAGCTTCAAACCAGGACCCCTCATCCTATCATTCCCTGCTCTTGGGAACAGCCTTCCCCAGCCTGCTGACAGCCTCTCTCAGGGATGGGGAGGTCACTCTGAGGAACATGCCTCAATCCAGATTCTGTTTTCACTATTGTATTCCCAATGCTCCCCTATATTCAGCTGAAAGCCTGTCTTTCTCCCTGTTTGTGCAGTGGACACTTCCAGTAGCCAGGCTTTCATTCCTCTGCCTACCAGGTAGCCAACCCAGGTTCTGACCAAGTCCACTGTGAACAGATGGTTTCTAACTGCCTATCCATGCTCACAGGTGAAAAATCCCACCTGTCCGATGCTTTCAAGAATGAGCTGACAATCCGGAAACTCAGCACAGCAGTGTATTGTCCTGGCCGACACAGCTTTGGAATTGCCAAAACAGAGCTCTTGCTGCACTGCTTCCTTTCTCCGAGAGCTATGGCAGAGCCTACAATAACAAACACACCGTGAGAAGAGACAGTTCATACGCCTGAGACATTCTAAGCAGGGGCCAGGCGTCCTCCATCTGCTGTCATTCTATTTTAGCGCTATCTGTCACCTCCACATCTAAACTGCGGCTGCCCTGCAGGTGGTTGTGTCGTTTGTAATGCAAAGCAGCCTCTACTACCTCTCTGCCGTTGCAGGAATAACAGGTGATGGTGTCCTGGTGTAGGAAACCAAGAGTGGGAGACTTCTGAGCCAGATTGCCTAGACTGTGTATACAGGTCTGTATCTGCCTCTCTGTGTGGTGAAATGGCTGAGGTGACTAATTGACTTCATCAGGAATTTCAAAGTCACATGGACCTCCTGCCTCGGTCCAAGCACAGCTGAGTGATCCACACTCTGAGCAGTGGCAGGTGGCACTCAGCCAATGTGAATCTATTCCCGATCTATTCCACCCCATGTGCACAGGGTGGAGGGGGGGGGCTGGCTTGAGTAAACGGCACCAGAAAAATAATGGCAAATAGGGGCTGCTAGCTACATAGAATCCTAGACTGTTCCAGACTGGAAGGGACCTCCAGAGGTCATCTAGTCCACAAGCAGGGACAGGTCTACCTAGATCAGGTTGTTCAGAGCCTCAATAAACCTGAGTTGATGCTAGTTTTAGATCTGAATGTGAATGGGGAAAAACCCCAGCACATCTATGGACAGGATGATCCTGTAGGGATCTTCCAACCTTAATGGTTCTATAGCTCTGTAATTACCTAGGGACTTCTGGAATTCATTACTCTAAGACTCCTGGCAGCAGAGAGCTTTGAAGCAGTGAAAAAGTTGGTACTGAACCAAACTGGACGGGATGTTTTATCTTCTAATAAAAAACTGTGAAGCTTTGGTTTTTCTCTAAACAGCAGTGTTCTGGAACAGGCTGATTCGGGAAAGGAAATAAGTGATATCCGATCTCCTGCTAAACTCTTGGTTCCCATGGAACTGTCAGCTGTGATTCTAACACTACAGTTACTTCCTTATCCGAGGGGCATTCTGTCCATGTTAAAAGCGATGGCTCAGCCTAGGATCCTGTATTTGCAGTACAACCACAGCAGAACCAAGGTGGGACACGCTCGTTCATCTCTGTGCACTGCCGATCAATGGGGTGTCAGTCAGACTCCACGGAACAGGTTTATCTTAGGGGATTCCTGGCCTCTTCTTGATAATTATAATAATCACAGAATAATTACAGGATAATAATGGTTGGAAAGGACCACTTAGATCATAGAATCATCAGGGATCGGAAGGGACCTCAAAAGATCATCCAGTGCAATCCACCTGCCACAGCAGGATCACCCAGGCCAGGTCCAGGCGGGTTTCAAACGTCTCCAGAGAAGGAGACCGTACAAACCCCACACTCTCCGCTGCCCCATCACCCTCCCTGGGAAGAAGTTATAGAATCACAGAATCAATCAGGGTTAGAAGGGACCACAGGAGCATCCAGGTCCAACACCCCTGCCATGGGCCGGGACACTCCACCCTAGAGCAGGCTGGCCAGAACCTCATCCAGCCCAGTCTTAAACACCTCCAGGGATGGGCCCCCAACCACCTCCCTGGGCAACCCATTCCAGGCTCTCCCCACTCTCACGGTGAAGAGCTTCCTCCTCACATCAAGATCACCAAGTCCAACCATCCCTGTTACCCTGAATTCAGAGAGAACTAAACAATAACAAACCCACTGTGAATCTCAGCCCAAAGCAGACTTCACATGCTTTTCCTTCTCTTCATGCTCTTAATTTTGGAAAACAGCAGGACAAGGGAAAGGAGAAGAGGGAAATGAGAGGTCTGAGAATATTTTTAAGTAATTATTAGGGGAGAGGCTTTAGAGACCAACAGCAAATGGAGAAGCCACCCAGTTCTCAAAACCAAGCAGCTATTCAGCCCTGCCTGTGCAGATTTACTCTATAGCTACAGCCTGCTCTGCTCTCCCATGCCGTTTTAAATATTAAACAAGACAGCTGTTGCTGGTTTGGAATCACATCATCACAGAGTGTCAGGGATTGGAAGGGACCTCGAAAGATCATCCTGTCCAACCCCCCTGCCAGAGCAGGATCACTGTACTACAGGTGTCTGAAATTTGTATTCGGCAGAAACCGTTGGACTCGAGGATTTTAAGGGGTTTTTCCAGCCCCAATGATTTTCACTCCTGTGACTGCTGTATTGGTACCTGTGCTCTACTGGGTTTGTGCAGGAACATGCATTTCAAATCAGTCTGGCTTATCCGTAAACTGAATCAAACCCAGCAGAAACTTAAAATCACAGAAGCATGCAGGTTGGAAGAGACCTCCAAGCTCATCCAGTCCAACAATCACCCCACCCCCACCCTGCCCAATAAACCCTGTTCCCCAGGGTCACAGCTACTCAGTGGTGACTCCCTCCCTGCCTGGGCAGCCTGTGCCAGCCCCTAAGCACTCTGTCAGGGAAGAGATTGCTCCTGATGGCCAACCTAACCCTCCCCTGGCACCACTTAAGGCCCCTCCCCTTTGCTCCCCAGGGCCACATCTACTGGTCTTTCCAACCCCCCAGGATGATAATGCTGTTCCACGTTAGTACCTTGGTGGGCTCAAGGTAAGGGCTGAACCTCAAGCAGCCCACTGGAGCCACTGGAAGGATTAAAATGAATGCAGATCAACTTCTCTACCAACCTCAGAGCTTATTGTATTTGCAGGCAGCTCCCATGTCTGCTGCCAGAAACACTCACCTATTTATTACCTTTGGAGTTGCTCAGTGCACCTCTCCTCCACAGCTGTGCTGGGCTAGTTTATGGCTTGAGGCTGGATTCCTTTTCCTAGTTAGAAGACAATAAATCCAGCAGGGATGCACATTTTCCAGCCATAGTTACCCCCTCGAGTGGGAAATAATTCCCTTGGCAGACAGGCGATTCAGCACAGCGATGGAGCCGAAGCACCCCTGTGAAAGCTTTCTGTGCTACTTCAAAAGGGCTCTGTGGAAAGAGAGAGGAAGGCCTTCAGTCACCAGCAAAATGGCTTTTCCTCTCCTTCAGCATCTCGGGATGGAGCCTCACGTAGGTTATGAAGAGTCTGTTAGTGAAAGGCAGCAACAGAAGACCACTGTGAGGTTTGAATTTTAGCTCCTCGTAGGGAATTAAGGTGGTTGCTGTAAGCATAGCATGTATTCTGTCTTAGCATCCCATCAACTTATTGTGGCCTCCAGTATCTGAAGTGGGCTACAAAAAAGCTGGGGAGGGGCTCTTTAGGATCTCAGGTAGCGACAGGGGGAGTGTCGTCAGGTAGGACTAGGGGGAATGGAGCAAAGCTGGATATGGTGACATTTAGACTTGATGTGAGGAGAAAGTTCTTCACTGTGAGAGTGGGGAGCGCCTGGAATGGGTTGCCCACTGAGGTGGTTAGGGTCCTGTCCCTGGAGGTGAGTAAGGCCAGGCTGGATGAGGCTCTGGCCAGCCTGCTCTAGGTGGGGTGTCCCAGCCCATGGCAGGGGGGTTGGAACTGGATGATCTTGTGGTTCCTTCCAACCCTAACCAATTCTATAACATCTTCCCGGTGAGGATCACGGGGCACGGGAGAGGGCTACCCAGGGGGTTTGTGGGGTCTCCTTCTCTGGAGACGTTTGAAACCTGCCTGGACTTGGTCTGGGTGATCCTGCTGCAGCAGGTGGATTGGACTGGATGATCTTTTGAAGTCCCTTCCGATCCCTGATGATTCTATGATTCTAACTAACAGAACCCTCTGAATTTAAGATCATTACATAGAATATACAGGGCTGCACACAGAGATCTGCTCAGCAACAGAAGTGTTTTGGGCGGCACGTTAAACCCTACTACATTGTTCACACCACCTCCTGGTTTCCAGTAAGAGCTGGGGTTTAGATGCAGCCTCTCAGCCCCGAACTGCAGGCTGGAAGCAAACAGTCAAACAACAGTCCGGTGTGAAAGCTGAGCAGAAAATGCTGTTCTGAGGCCATCAGCCTGCTGAGCTCTGAAACTTGTAGGCACTATGGAAATCACTGGTTACCTAACAGGTGACTCACAGCTCGCATTCCTGTGAGCAGCACAGCATTTGGGACCAAACAGACCCTGACAGCATCGATGCCTGGGGTTTAGTTGGATCTAAAATGACAGGACAAGGGGGCACCAGTTGTTATCTGGAACAAAGGAGGTTCCACATCAAGAGGAGAAGCAACTTATTCCCGGTGAGAGTGCCAGAGCCCTGGCAGGGGCTGCCTAGTGGCGTTGTGGAATCTCCTTCTCTGGAGACGTTTCAAACCCGCCTGGGCTGTTCTTGTGCTACTGGATCTAGGGGATCCTGCTGTGCCAAGGGGACTGGACTGGATGATATTTCGAGGTCCCTTCCAACCCCTGACTCTCTGTGATTCCGTAAAAGGATGCAGAATAACTAGAGGCAGAGAAAGCAGAAATTAGACAGAACTGACAGAAATTGAGAAGTGTGAAAGGGAGAGAGGGAGGAGAAGAAATAATTTGGAATATTTTTAGACCTGTTGTGTGATCTGTACTGACTCTGTAAAACATCACATGAAATCCCACAGCAAGAAGGAACCACTCCGATTACCATAATTTTTGCTTCCTGCTGGGCTTAAACACACGGAGAGATGGCTTTGCAAGTTGCTTGGAAAAATCTCTGCTTAATAAACTGTAACGGCTCCTTTGTCAGCAGAATATCCCCACCTCTGCCCTCCAGAGGGAATGGCAGACAGGCTCCTACTTGTTCTGTGCTCGGACAAACCATTGCACAAACCATTTGTCCACTGGGGTCAGGTTTGGGGAAGGCTGTTCCCAAGGGCGGGGAACAATAGGATGAAGGGTCCTGGTTTGAAGATGGAAAAGGGCAGAGTGAGGGCAGAGAAAGGTCTGGAGTCTGAGGGTGGGGGATCCCTGGATCAGGCTGCCCAGAGACGGGGTGGAGGCCCTATCCCTGGAGCCACTCAAACTCAGGCAGGGTGGGGCTCTGGGCAACCTGGTCGGGTGAGTGCTGGCCCTGCTTGTTGCAGGGGAGTTGACCTGGCTGCCCTTCAGAGGTCCTTTCCAACCCCATGGTTCTACGGTTCTAAATGCAGGTACAGGGGCACAGACAGATGAAAGCGGATTCTTTCCCGATCCATGTGACTGTGTGGCCATGCCAGGCCAGGTCTAACTCAGGAAGTTGAGGTAACTGCAGTTACTGGGGATTCAGGAACATGCATGCCCCCTTTATTTGATAGCTCAACCAAGACTGATCAGGTTAAGGATCATTTAATGGTTACTGAGGGTCATCTCACCAGTCTTACCGAGCTGCTCTGGCACTTGTACAGGTGCCACTTGTGTTTCCAAGATCTGCCAGTGCTAATTATTGCCCTGGCATAGCAGACCTGACAGAAACTGTCCCTGGATTAAAGTCAGACTTGGCAGCTGCAGCACACTGACCAGATTTCTATCCCTTCTGGGGGCGAGGGGAGCAATGGACTCCTAATTGCTTCTCTGGGAGATGTCCTAGCTGGGCCAGCAAGGGAAGCCAAGAGACCATCCCTGCCAGCTAGCTGTCTGCACAAGCTTTATCTCCACACACCATGCCAGCTAAAATAAGCAACAATAACTTACATAAGCTTCCACGTAAGATGTGAAACCTGAAGAGAGAGCATTTGATTATCGTGTTTCTAGCTAGGAGGTGATAAATACCCCTGCTTTGCAAAGGGAAGCTNGCGTTTATTATCACGTGGCGTACACTTATATACCAGTGACCCACCCTTCGTGTACGCCCCCTTTCTTCCGACGTAGCAGAATAGAGAACCTATCGCGTTACATCCCGCAAGCCCGCATGCGCACTCTACAACAGAAGCTCTCAAGGCTGCCCCAAAGCAGCAGTGGAATAACATGTTGAGGTAACAAAAGGAGACTGTTGGTCTGAACTGCTGGGTCCTAAGGCCTCGGGGAGCTTGAAAGGCTTCATTACACCCTGCTTCCTCATCAGATTCGTCTGCTCTCCCTTTCTTCAGGAAAGAAAATAAATTAGGGGGAGGATCGAATGTTTCGTGTGGGAAGAACACATGAAATGACAAAACAGTAGCCCATCAAAGTTGCATAGTTGCCACTAGTGTTTGGTTCTCCTCCCCTTGAGAGTATTTGGAAGTCTTAGCTAGATACAATTTAGAAAATATACCTGGGTTATTGCTAAGCAAGAAGGAAGGGGAAAACAGATGTGAAAAGCTCTGTCAGGGATGCTGTAGGGCATCAGGGAAGGTGAGTTGAAACACCAGGGGCCTTTCTTTCCTTCTCTTAGAGCAAGGAACACATTGCTTGCTGCTCTGGTCAACCTACATTCAAGAAAAGTAGAAAATACAGTTAAAAACAATCCCCTTCCCTAGGTGCTCAGGTCCAGCTGGGGAGCTCAGTTTTCATCACACAAGACAGAGAGAATGACACCATAGCAATAGTTTCATAGGCCCTGTCCCCTTTCCTTTTTCATCGTTACCATGTGCACTGTGAGGCAAACACAGAGTGAGACGCCATCCTTTAGATTCCCTTAGGCACCTCACTGAAATGAACCCGAGAGCTTCTTATTCGAGGGAGGTCCTTCTCCCCCTCTGCACTAGTGAGACCACATCTGGAGTACTGTGTCCAGTTCTGGGCCCCTCAGTTCCAGAAGGACACAGAGCTGCTGGAGGGTGTCCAGCATAGAGCAATGAAGATGATGAAGGAAGTAGAACAGCTCCCTGCTGAGGAAAGGCTGAGGGAGCTGGGTCTCTTGAGCTTGGAGAGGAGGAGTCTGAGAGGTAACCTCATTCATATCTATAAAGATGTGAGGGTGATAATTCTCAAAATTATCTGGTGATAGGACAAGGGGCAATGGGTGCCAGCTGGAACAGAGGAGGTTCCCTATCAATATCAGCAGGAACTTCTTCTCAGGGAGGGTACCAGAGCACTGGAACTGGCTACCCAGGGGGGTTGTGGAGTTTCCTTTTCTGGAAACATTCCAGACCCACCTGGATGTGTTCCTGTGTGACTTGGTCTGGGTGATCCGGCTGTGGCAGGGGGATTGGACTGGATGATGGTTTGAGGTCCCTTCTGATCCCTAAGGATTCTATGATTATTCTTCTTCTTCCATTCTCCTCAAACAAATTTTCATTAATTCCCTGCTTAAAATAGAACTCATCGTGTGTCCTCTTAATGGGCCACATCCTGCTATCAATATTTTAGCAGATTCCCCCACAGACTGTAATGTGAAGTCTGCTAAAAAATTGATGGCCCCAGTGCGTTTAAGTGCCAGTGTGTTTATAATCACAGTCCTTTTCCTTCGTGTTCATTCAGATTCCTGCTCACCCGAGACAAAGGCACCCTGGCTCAGTGAATTAATTGTGAACACATTGCCTTTTGGTTGTGTTTGCTCCGGTCTCAAAACCTGTCAGGAGCAGTATGGCTCTTCTGCCATGGATGTACAGAAATGCAGCTCAGCACAGCCCCAGAAGATGCTGCAGCAGCCATCTCCCGTAATCAGAGGATGCAGTTGTTGAAGGATAATGAATGCACAAGTAGAGCCCTACTGAGGAAAGCTGCATGACAGAGAGGAAAGGAGTCTGGGGACTCCACAACAGTGAACATGTGTTAAAAAGGAATGATTTATGAAAACAGTTGCATTTTTCACCTTCTGACTTTCATCGGGAGCCACAGAGACAGAGCAAACAGGCCACCAATTTTCAGCAAATTACTATGATATCTCCATGCAGGAGCTGGAGCTGTCTGCTGCAGAGCGTTTCCCCCTGCCATTTAAACCTGAGCACAGAGTTACTGGGAAAAACACCCTGAACACTTTATGTGCTCGGGAGGAGTCTGTCAGTGTAAGAGAAACAGGAGAGTAAATTATTGGGTTGGGTTACACTGCAATAACCCTCATAGCTACTGTTTTCCTTTATTGACCACGTTAAATTCTTGTTTTGGGTTATTTCCTACCAGCACCTGAATTAAGGTGTAGCTAGTGGGATGCAAGGAAGTTCTTTCTCCTTTGTTTTGCTTTTCTTGGAAGCTTTCTGAGTTTCTCCTTCCTTCTGTCTACTTGCAGTTTCCTTTCCCAGGCTGGAGCACTCAGAAACATGGAATGCACCAACTTTGAGAAGCCATCTGGAGGAGAAAGTATGACTGTGTCACTGTCAGCGCAGCAGATGATCCAGAGCTTTGTGACTATCATCTTGGAATGTATTTTTTAGGTATGGTGTATGCTAAATATAACAGAGGCTCCTAGCCTCGCACACTTGAGCTCTCTGGATAGATCTGCTTCCAGAAAGCCCTTTCTATCGAGAGTTCAGTACATCGTCTCAGGAGGGATATATACTCCTCTGTGAAGGCTCGATAGAGGCTCGGTGCTTTACAGCACGCTTAGATCGTTAGGGATCTCTCAGGCAGCTTCTGTCAGCCCACAGCAGAAAGCAGGATAAGCCAATCGAGCAAGACTGAAGAACAGAAAGAACAACTTCCTTTATCCTTCTGCAGGCTTTTAGGGAATAGGGGAAGCATTGGGCTCGGCTCTCTGAAATGCTGAGCATCTCTCACATAAACATCAGGGAGTGTGGAGGGTTCTGCTCATCTTAGACAGAAAACCTCTCCTTTCTCACAGATCCTCTGACAGGAATGGGAAAGGATAGGTTCTGAGTGACAATAGCTATAGTGAGGATTGAAAACAGCTCCTAGCTTTCTTCCCCATATTAAAGCTGGGCTTTGGTGTCTCTGCACTCCTTCTGCTGCAGTGCCTTCCACTCACACCCAGTAAATATCACTGGTGGGGTCTGTTGGGATGACAACACCCAGCTCATGTCGATCACCCACAGCGTGACTCAGCCAGTGTGCAGCTGCTTTGCAGAGATACCTACCCCCAAAATCACACCTCACCTTTGTGTGGCACCCAGCTGAGTAACAGGGGAGGGGACAGGAGCCAACACACTTTACGTATCCCAGCTTCCCAGCAGTAAATCACAGTGGACACCCAAGCTTGGGAATTGCTTCCCTTGCTTTGCACAGCTCTGCAGGATCACTGGGGGCAAAGCAGGACGTCCTGAAGCCTTTGATCCTGCACTCTGGAGGAGACAGCCAGGAGCTTAAAGAGTTTCATTTATGGACAACAGTCAATCCATAAAAGTTTGTGTGCTCATGTACAGAAGTCACTGAATCCGTTTATCCGAAGTTATTAACAGACCCCGTTGAAGCAAATTGAACAACTGATACCACCCAGCAGTGCAAAGCTCCTGCTCTTTACAGCTGCACAAACTGGGCACCACTGGCTCAAAAGGGGCAGAGTGGAGACAGGTCAATCCCCCTCTGTCCCACACCCTGCTGCATGAGAAGGGCAGTGGTGCAGGTGATGTGCTTTCACCATGTATCTTGAGCTACTAGCATGGGGCTCACTCCTCAGAAGGCTGCAAAGCTGCAGCAAGGGCTTTCCCTGGACTCTGTGTTGTGACCGGGCTGCTTCAGCATCTGCACTGAGAGGAAACGTCTGGAAAGGTCTAAAAAATCTTGTGCTAAAGCAAACTTAAACCACGCAGTGCAAGCAGACTCCCCGGTGCCCAGGACAGGTTACTACCTCGAGCAGGTCTGCTTACGAGGGCTGCGTGCTGATGTCTGACTGATAAGGGGACAGTAATGGTCAGAATAAGCAGGATTTTTGAATGACAGTCAGAGCAGTTGCACCTACAGCTGGAGATGATCTTGGTGTCTGCGCTGCGACGCAACTCTCAGTCAGTAGATCCAGGGGCAGTTTCAAGGCAGAGGCACCAGCGCCTGCTGCTCTGGAGGTGCAGAGGTGCCAGTGTTGCACTGAACTACACAGAGGATGAGCCTTAATCCCACTTAGGAACAGTAATCCCGCGTAGGAACGTTAATCATTTCACACGAGCTCTAAGATTTTCTGACTTCAATAAAGGCGCTAAGTTCCTGTCATAAGGCTGCTGCTATGAACTACATGAGGTTAAGCCCCACTTCAGTGTCTTTTCAGTAAACCCTAACTATAGTTGAAGCTGAATGCCAGCGCCTACCTGAGCTGATTAAATTACAAACCCAACAACTCAGAGGGGCTTCTGAGGAAATAAGAACAAAACTCTGTCCCATACCAACCTCCTATGTCCACTCCAGCAAAGCTGTGGGACAAGCAGGATAGAACAGCAAGGGGTGTCTACAATGTCCCTTCATGTAGTTGTAGAGGACAATAAGATCCCCCCTCAGCCTCCTCATCCTGAACAGCCCCCAAATCAGTGCTGTTTTGAGCCAGAGCCTGGATATGTGAGGAGTGATCCTACAGCATAACAGGTGAAGCGGTGTCTTCTTGATGGAAAAAAACCACTTCAACATAGTAAATCCCAACTTAAATCATTCATAACTGTTTCTATACCGAGACAATGCCCCCTTCTTCAAGAGAAGAACCTCTACAGCTGCTCACACAGAGCCCAGCAGGGAGCTCCCACTGCTGCAAGATCTGTGGAAATAGCCAGATTCTTTCCTTGCTGCCCCTCAGGAAGAGCCCGGCCTTGAAGACAGAGCCATCAGCCGGGTTTCTCTGTCCCTGACTCTGCCAGGTTGCAAATGCAGGGCGCTTTCATTTGATTTTGATTGCTCTGCCTTTGTCTCTTCACAGCAATCCTCTCCCTGCCCTGAATGTTCATTGTAAGAGCTAAAAAATGGGGACCAAGTAGCTTTTAGCTTGAGTGATGGCTCCACAGATGAAGGAAATAGGTCTCATCCATCCTTTCTGAACTGTTTGTACAGCAAAGATTCTCTCCCATAATGTAGTGATGTAAATACCCCCACGAAGCCACTGGTTCTCACTCCTCGTCAGCTGGGAGCAGCTGTGCCAGTGGTACTACAGAGCATCCTGCAGCCTGGCAGCTCCTGGCAAACAGACAGAACTCAATGACCTGAGTTTTAACACCAAATTGAGTTACTGTGCTCACAGTAGAGAGTTGGTCATAGTAGACCAACTGTGGCCCTTAGTGCACTGGTCCAAGTGATGGTAGTGATGTTAGGTGCTGGGCTGGAGTAGCTCAGAGGGCTTTTCCAGCCTCAGTCATTGTGGGATTCTGTCTCTGGTCTGTTCCCTTGGGTTTACTGGTGGGATTGGTTTCTTTTTAATTCTGCTTAGCTTATGTTTGAAAACAAAGGATTGCCAGGGAAGGAATTCTGAAGAAATGGCACAGATAAACCACCTGTCCTGGACAGTAGTGGCTTTAGAACAAAGACCTGTACAGTGGAGCTCAGGCAGAACCCACTCCACTAGCATCTCTGAAACATTCGTTTCTTTCCAGCTAGGTATTTAGTCAAAAACTGTCAGAAGCTCCTTTAGCTGCAGCTGGGAGCCCTACCTGGGGGATCCTACAGACCATCAGAGGACTCTGATATGAGCCCTCCCTACTCCAAAACAGATGAGGGTTAAGTTCAGAAATCAGAGCAAACCCAAAGGAGCCGCTAAGCCTCTGTTTATTAACCACTCTAGTGGCCCAAACTGGTTTAGACTGGTCCTTGTGAAGAAAAAGGTCGGTCTTGAGTAGAGAGAAGAAAGAGAATTGAGCCATTTGGGGTGGATCTTCTCAAAGCAGGCAAGAGTCATCATAGCTGGTGTGATACAGAAAAACACCGAACATAAAGATGGGAGATGGAGGGATTTGCTGCTCTGCATAGAACAGCCACAGCCCCAGCAGAAAAACACGAAAGAAGGGAAAGCAAACTGAAGTGGGGAGGGGTGACCTGCAGAGTCCAGCTGCTGCCTTTGAGTGAATCACAAATATCTCACAGTGAGGAGCAGTAGTGAAAGGAAGAGCAGTGGGTCTGGGATGCCACTGGCACTATTTCACCCTGAAACCTAAGGCTGCTCTGCAGAGGTGATGACTGTGGAAACAAGCACAGCTCTACCTATTTGGGGATTTCCAGAATGTTCTGAGCAGAGCAGGATTGGATGTAAGCACCAAGGAGTCTCTTGGCAAACTGTTTGGTGTCTGAACTTAGCTTGGAGAGGAGGAGGCTGAGGGATGATGTGAATAAAGATGTGAAGGGTGGGTGTCAGGAGGATGGAGCCAGGCTCTTCTCAAGGTCATCTGGTGATAGGACAAGGGGCACTGGGTGCCAGCTGGAACAGAGGAGGTTCCATATCAATATCAGCAGGACCTTCTTCTCAGGTAGGGTACCAGAGCACTGGAACAGGCTGCCCAGTGGGGTTGTGGAGTCTCCTTCTCTGGAGATGTTCCAGGCCTGCCTGAATGTGTTCCTGTGTGTCTTGGTCTAAGTGATCCGGCTGTGGCAGGTGGATCGGATTGGTCCCTTCCAATCTCTAAGGATTCCATAATTCTATAAACTTGTCTGTGTGTTTACCCACTGTGGGAACCACAAGGATTCTGAGGTTGTTCCAAAGATGGATCTACCAGCCATCGCAAAGAGAATTGTCTGGGGAGAGCTGCCTTTGATCTGCCCTGAGGTGGCACTGTCAGCACCCATCCTTGCTCGTTGCTGCAAAGGATCAGACCAAGGGACACACTGGCTCTACAGAGGGTTACGTTTGCTGCAGATTTGTCCGTGTTGCTGTACACAGTGCGTTACACCCTGATTTGGAACAGGTTTTCTCTTCCAAGCTCAAGCTGATCTGCCTAAGGGATCTAGCCAGAGAAAACTGTTGTACTCAAGTTTAAAACGCCATTTGGAATCTGTTCACAGTTCCTCCGGGACCATTAAAGCACCTATCCAGCAAATGAAAAATTCCAGGAGTTTGCCTCCTGAACAGCACAGCTGTCACTGGCAGCAGCATCTGGAGCTGGAGCAAAGCAGCAGTAACCCTACACTCCTAGCCCAGTGGGAGTGAAACTATTCTGTTGTTCAACTTGTAAAATCCAATGACTGGGTAATTTGCTTGGAACAAATGTCATGAGTTTGGGCAATGCTTGTGCCTTTCTTCATCTCCAGCTGAAATCAGATCTACTCTGCCCTCAGGGAACATTAGCGCCTTTGAAAAATAAGGAATATTGACATTTCCCTAGATATTTGTCTCAGATGGTCGCTGAATTATTGATGGCTCTTGACGCAGTGGTTGTTTGGAAGAATGATGTGGGTATAATGGAATTTAACTCCAAATCTGATTAGGTTTGGCATCTGGGGCACCCAAATACAATCAAAACATAATGGGCTTTTAAGCACAGGCTGGGCTGCAGCCTGTACAAGGGCTGTGCGAGACAGAACAGCTTGGGATTGTAGAAGAGACTGCTATTTGCTGAAAGGTTCTCATCGCTCAGAAGGCAGCAGACTGCCATCAGCTTCTCTAATACCTTACATCTTTTGAAGCCATTTCAGAAGATGGCTACAGAGCCAACAGTGTGAACACCACCTGCACTGAGATACTGCCCGGTCAAATCAGAGCTCCCTCTTACACCTGAGTTTCATGTTCACATGCAACAGTGAGGGCAGTTGGTCCTATAGAGAGTCCCTGCTTTCCTAGAGACACCTAGCTGGGAACTTGTTCACAGCACCACTGCAGCAGTTAGAAGAAGGATGCAGCTCTCGAGCAGTTTATTTTAACTGGCGCGAGCCGGTCTGTAAACACTCACAAGTGTCGCTGCATCTCTCATTACAAAAATGATAACAGACTTCCATCCTACAAAGCAGTGACACTGCACCAAGTGCTTCCCAACTGTGTACAAGCACACACGATCCAATTACAGACTGGCTGCTGCCAGCTCACCATACACAGACCATGCTGAGATTCTGTGCCAGACTGGACGGTGAGTGTTTAACCGCGACAGTGAAACGCCCTGCTTTAATCACCAGCTTACAGCTTCCTAAGAGAGCTAGATCTCTTGAGCTTGGAGACAAGGAGGCTGAGGGGGGACCTCATTCATGTCTATAAAGATGTGAGGGGTGGGTGTCAGGAAGATGGAGCCAGGCTCTTCTCAAGGTCATCTGGGGATAGGACAAGGGGCAATGAGTGCCAGCTGGAACAGAGGATATATCAGTATCTGCAGGAACTTCTTCCCAGGGAGGGTTCCAGAGCACTGGAACAGGCTGCCCAAGGGGGATTGTGGAGTCTCCTTCTCTGGAGACATTCCAGACCTGCCTGGATGTTTTCCTGTGCGACGTGGTCTAGGGGAACCTGCTGTGGCAGGGGAATTGGACTGGATGATCTTTTGAGGTCCCTTCTGATCCCTAAGGATTCTATGATTCTATGACCTCAGCCTCTCTCCCAAAGCCTCGAGCTGAGTGAGGTCCCAGTATATCCTGCGCCTAGTTTTCAATTGTAACCCCGACAAGCCAGGCACCAGAGGAACACTCGTGTGCACGCAACCCTCGCTGGCATTGAACCAGAGAAGCGGCAAGGCCAGAAAAGACCTTCAAAAGCATCACCCTACAACCCCAACCACTACCCCATCTCCTGAAACACCCTGGCTTCCCGGTTGTTGAACCCCTATAACCGGTGGAGTCTGGCTGTCTGCTGGAGCCATCCAGGATCCAGGGATTTTGAGCCGACACTGTAATTTATGCATTACACTGAAGTTGCTGTCTCCTCCTAACAGCCTTGCTTGACAGGAACCATCACATTTTAACTAACAGACCCTCATGGGATTCATATTTTCAGATATATTCAATTAACAAGTGACAACTGAGCCTCCTATGTAGTCCTTGCTCACAGGGAGCTATGCGCATGGGAACAGACAGCACCAGTTCTACATTAACCAGCTGACAGCCACTGCCACGGGGCTGGATTTAGTCTCAGCTATCCCTGACCCAGTGCCTTGCATTGTATTTCAAACAATGCTCCGGGAGCCGAGCGGGCTCACAAGCCCTGGCTGCAAAACTCTGAGGAGGCACTCTGTTTGCTCTTGGATTTGACTATTATCTGCTCGGTTGGAGGGGGTAGGGCAGTCAGATCCAAAAATAACTGTAGGGGAATTAAAAGGCTGTGTTGCTCTGCCAACTACTTCTATTATTACATCTAATTATCGTGAGAACCTTTCCCCAGCTCTCACCAGCAATTTGTTCACTTAAATAACTTGTCATAATAGCTGCCATCAGAGCTCCTCTTCAAGTCAGCCATGGCTGATTTAGATTCACCAAGTGACACTTGGAACTTTCTAGAGATAAGCTGTGTGGGGACAGACCCACCACACCACTCCGTCACCATCGGAGCCAAACCTGGCAGCCTGAATCAGTGTTTTTACTCAAAATGTGTGGAAATATGTCCTCTGAACAGGACAGAGAACTCAGTCTTTAGCCCCAGACTAGAGGTGCCAGCAGCAGCAGCCTTGTCCCCACATGTCATTATTTAACTGCTAGAAGTGCTTTGTCCTCACTGCCTATTGCCCTGGTTTTCCAAGTCCTTGGATCATAAAGTGAGAGTCATGAAGTAACAGGGACTGTGTGGGGTAAAACTTGGGTGTGAAAGACAGGTAAAACTATAAACCTGTTCTGTGCTGCCTTAGTATAGAATCGTAGAACCCTTAGGGATCAGAAGGAACCTTGAAAGATTATCCAGTCCAATCCCCCTGCCACAGCCGGATCACCCAGACCAAGTCGCACAGGAACACATCCAGGTGGGTCTGGAATGTCTCCAGAGAAGGAGACTCCACAACCCCCCAGGGAAGCCTGTTCCAGTGCTCTGGTACTCTCCCTGGGAAGAAGTTCCTGCTGATATTGATAGGGAACCTCCTCTGTTCCAGCTGACACTCATTGCCCCTTGTCCTATCCCCAGATGACCTTGAGAAGAGCCTGGCTCCATCCTCCTGACACCCATCCCTCACATATTTAGAGACATGAATGAGTTCCCCCCTCAGCCTCCTCTTCTCCAAGCTCAAGAGACCCAGGTCCCTCAGCCTTTCCTCAGAAGGGAGCTGTTCTACTTCCTTCATCATCTTCATTGCTCTACACTGGACACCCTCCAGCAGCTCCATGTCCTTCTTGAACTGAGGGGCCCCGAACTGGACACAATACTCCAGCTGCTGTCTCACCAGTGCAGAGTAGAGGGGGAGAAGAACCTGTTTCCATTTGCTAACCACCCCCCATCTGATACCCCCCCAGGATGCTGTTGGTCCTCTTGGCCACAAGAGCACATTGCTGGCTCAGAGTCATCCTGCTGGCCACTAAAAAATGAATGACCTTGTCTTTTACCACTGATCTCTGCTGATGAGGGTTCTAAACATGCTGGAACTATTTTCCTCTACACCTCAAAGTATCACAACGTTAAACTCTTGACACATAACCACACATCCCACCTCCTGCGTAACAAATGAGTGGGGTTTTCTGTTGTACTCACAATTAATTGCATCTGTTCATCGAACATAAACCAAAGTGAAGTCGCTCGAAGGAACCACAAAGCTGCAGGGCTAAGCAATGGGAATTATCAGACCCAGCTTCACATGGGCATTCGCCGCTTAACTCTGACTCTGAGCTGCTTCAATGCTGTTTTGAAAGAGAACAGAATCTTTAGGCCAGCCCATCCGAAAGGCAAACCCTTGGAGCATATGAAGCAACAGCACTAGTTGAGCTTTAGCCCAGGCTCAGTCACTGTCAGGGGGGAGTCTGAAGGGCTCACGTCACAAATCAACTGGGTCTCATTCCTAAGCCAAACCATATAAACCAGATAAAAGGAAAGAATCTGCCTCCTATCAGCGACATCACTCACCTGCTCCTTCACTGACAGTATTGCTTCTTGTGTCTGGGCAAGAACATCCCCAGGGACCAGGGTAGGGTGGGCACTGACCTGCTGGAGAGAGAAAGGGACTTGGGGGACCTGGTGGCCAGGAGCCAGTAATAGCATCCTGGGGTGGATGAGAAGATGGGTGGTTAGGAAATCTAGAGAGGGTCTCCTCCCTTTCTACTCTGCCGTGGTGAGACCCTATCTGGAATCTTGCGTCCAGTTGTAGAACCCTCAGTTCAAGAAGGACACATTGCTGCTAGAGAGCCCAGCATAGAGCCACAGAGATAATGAAGGGAGGGGAGCATCTCCCTGCTGAGGAAAGGCTGAGGGTGCCTGAGGAGGGGACCCCATGACTGTTGATCAAGATGGAAAGGGCAGGGGTCAGGAGGAAGGAGCCAGGCTCTGCTCAGTGGTACCCAATGGTAGGACAAGGGGCACCAGGTGTCAGCTGGAACTGAGGAGGTTCTGCATCAAGAGGAGAACAACTTCTTCCTGGTGAGGGTGTCAGAGCCCTGGAAGGGGATGCCCACAGGGGTCGTGGAGTCTCCTTCTCTGGATCCATTTCAAACCCTCCTGGGCTGTTCCTGTGTGACTGGATCTAAGGGCTCCTGCTGTGCCAGGGGGATTGGACTGGATGATCTTTTGACATCCCTTCCAATCCCTAAAACTGTGGTGCTGCGATCACTTGAGACACCAGCATGTTCATGGATCTCCTCAGCCAGGTACTTGTTAGCTGCAGCTGATCTGAGCTGGCTTCTGCTGAAATATAGTAGCTCTAGGAAACAGGAGTTGTCTTGAAAACCTCCCAGTTTCAGCAAGAATTGGGAGCAAATATCAGAACTTTCCACTGGATGTGCTGTGAAGAGCGGAAAGTATCACACAAAGACAGGCTGTTCCCCCAGCTTGGATTTCCCTGCTGATACCTCTGGATTCGCTTAAACACCTGAGCAAGTCAACTTACCCATGAAAACTGGTTTCATCCTCAGCTCCTCTACCTTGTACTGATCATCTACTAAGAACAGGGGCCTCCTTGTGGAATTAAATTGTTCTTAATATAATTAAGTCTTGATACTTTAATTAAGTCTAGAGTGTCACGAGAGCAGCAAATGAGGCATTTTAAAGCTCTTTGAAAACCTCCCATCTTCTGAATGCCATCTCTCTGACTATTGCTGGTATTGAAGAAGATAAAACCAAGCAATAACATGTTCTCTCTATTGCAGTGCCCTGCTGCTGTAAGAGGAGGAGTGTCTCACCTTCACAGCCCTCCCAGGAAGGTAAAACACTCTCACACTCAATCCCTTGCCTCTCTGTCCTGGTCACAGATCCTTGCTGTCTTACCTAGCCCTCCAACTTTAAGCTGCAAGAACTAATTAGCCACAGAAGATGCAGCCCAACAGTGACAGCTGCCCAGGAGGGGTAATGAGATTTTGCATTTCCATAGCTGCTCCCCATGCCTGCCTGTAAGAACCCTTCAATCTCGACACCTCACAAACAACCCTTCAAGCCTGACACATCACAAACAGCCTTAGAAGGCAGCTCCTCTGCCACTCTTCTATATCCAGCTGGGTGGTTTTATAGCCTCTTGTTTTATGACATGGCCAGGCCTGGTGTCCTTCCCTGGCCACACAGGATCATGAAGGGTGGAAAGGACCTCCAACATCAGCCAGTCCAACCCCTCCACAACCACCAGACCTTGCCCCACAGTGCCACATCCACTGCCTTCTGAACCCTTCCAGGGATGGGGACTCCCCCACTGTCCCAGGCAGCCTGTTCCAGGGTTGAATGGCTCTTTCACGACAGACATCGTCCCTAATTTCCAGTCTGAACTTCTGCTGGAACAGCCTGTGGCCATTTCCTCTGCTCCAGGCAGCAGTTACTGGGGAGAAGCAGCCAACACTGGCCTCCCTACAGCCTCCTTTCAGGTTGTGCTTTAATTCTCTCCCTAATTCCTTAAAACGCTGTCCTGAGCAACAGCTTTAGAGCTCCTGAGTAGCCTCACTTGGTCCATCAAGAGGACTAATAGATGCATTCAGCACTTTGTCAGGCTCTGCTTATTTTTATGTAGGTTAAACGCTATGTGCGTGACACATAGCCACCTCACGGCTTGAAGAAGTCAGCGGTGCTCACACATAGTGCTTGCCAAGTGCCAATAGCCCATCCATGGGGTTTAGGCAGCAGGGGAAATCAGCTCTGGCATTCAAGTGCCTGGAGTGCTGATTTTTCTGTAAGACAAATTGTACTTCCATAACCCCTCCTGATCCCGAGAGCAAGCAGCACGTGGGATTAAATTTACTCTGTGTTATTATTTCCAGGCTCACTCCATTGAAGGCCTTAACAAAGGGCCAAGCTGGTGACTGTGGGTTTAGAGGACTGCAGTGCCCGTAGCCATGGCAACAGGGAATTTGCTGCATGCTCAGGTATTCGCTGTGTTCGTTGGGTGATGTCAGCACGCACTGAGCTACCTGTGTCTGCAGGCACCTCTGTCAGCCCCAGAGATGTTCAGGGTAGTACTGACTCAGCTCCAGCCCCTGAGCAGCCAAGGTGTACTGAGGTGACATCATCGTCTCCTGTCTGGGTTCACCACCAGCCATGCTGATTCTCCTGAGCACCATGATCACACAGAATTGTCAGTCAGAAAGCACTTGCAGAGCTCATCCAGCCCAATCCCCCTGCCAGAGCAGGATCCCCTAGGACAGGTCATACAGAACTGCATCCAGGGGGAGTTGAGAGTCTCCAGAGCAGGAGAACTGCACTGCCTCCCTGGGCAGCCTGGGTCAGGATGATGTTACCCTCACAGGAAAGAAGTCTCTCCTCATGCTGAGGTGGAGCATCCCATGTTCCAGCCGATCCCCATTATTCCCTGTCCTGCTTCTGGGCACCACCAGAAAGAGACTGACCCCCTCCTCTGGACCCCCACCTCTCAGATATTCACAGCCATTAATGAGATCCCTCTCAATCTTCTCCAAGCTAAACATCCCCAGCTCTCTCAGTCTTCCCTCATGGGTTGATTTTCAAGCCTCTTCATCACCCCCATAGCTCTCCCTTGGGCTCTCAGAAGATCCCTGTCTCTCTTGAACTTGGAAGCCCAGAACTGGACACAGTTCTCCAGTTGCAACCTCAGCAAGGCAGAGCAGACAAGGAGATAAATCTCACTAACACCTGCTAGACACCCTTTTCCTGATGCACCCCAGGGTACCACTGGCCCTTTTGGCCAAGAGGCACACTGCTGTCCCACAGACAATGCCTGTAACTGCTTGAGTTCTGTCAGCAGCAGCTACTCTTGGGAGCTGTGGGAGTAGGAATGGACTTGGGGATAGCAAGTCTGGTGAGTGATGGACCTGCCTGTTGCAGGAGGGTTGGACTAGATGACCTTGGGGGGTCCCTTCCAAGCCAACACACTCTATGACTCTAATTTAAAGTCCTGAAAAACCAATTACAAGTGCAGTGATCAGATGTGCTGCATTCATGACCAAGTGACTTAGGGTCAGCTGGGTTTTGGTCATATCCTAACCAAGCTCATCAGTGTAACAAGGAGAAAACACCTTAAACCACAGCAGAACTGCTTCAGTTGAAAGGAAATTCAGCCTGCAGCTCTCTGGTGTTTTTAGCTCTTTGTCACACAGCACAGAAGTCTTCAGCAGTTTGACCCTGCAGAGCCCCCTCCCTCTACGCCAACTCCTAACCCAGTTTTGCAGTTCACGGAAAACAACATTTCTCTCCTGTTTTACTTGGCTGGGATTTTAGTTGGAACGTCTCTTTCCCACAGCCTGTTCTGAAATGACAGACATTGAGGGGAGAGAGAGAGAGAGAAAGAGAGAGAGAGAGATCTCAAGCATGTTCCTAATGGATATGGAGTCAGCAGGAGAGGTCTGTGCCTTCCTGTAGGATACGAGTAAATATCCTACTTCTTCATCGTGCTCTTCACATATGAAATTGCATCCATGCTCTCCTGCAGCGTCTGCCTGCCTCAGCCTGCTGGCCAGGTGATAGAGGAGCAGTGAGCACAAAAACCCAACCCTTGCTGTAGGACATCCAGCCAGCTCTGGACACAGGAGCATCCTGCAGCACAGCAGATCCAGAATCTATTCATCACCAGCTACGCAGACTTCACAGCACACCAGTAAAACACTCTTCATCTTCTCTAGGCACCTTCCACCCTTCATGATGCTACCATTCTCACTGCCAGCTGGAAGCACCTAACCACACAGAGCCTTCTTTCTCATTATTTGAGTGTCTCTGGATGCAAAGCTGTGGCAGGCTATAAAATAACTCACTCTGACAAAAAGCGACCTGCAGCTCATGCGTGCAGCTTGTGACAGGAGAAGTAAGGAACAGGGCAAAGTTAAAGCCGTTCTGCTGATGCAGCCTGAGCAGCCAGGTTGGGTCTGACACAAAGTCAAGCACCATTCAAATAAAAGCCAAAACAGGGGGAAGACAACTGGCAACTCTGGAAAAACTCCTGGAGCCTGCGACACCAGAATGAGGAGGAGCAGGTGGAGCAGGTCCAGAGGAGGCCATGAAAATGCTCAGAGGGCTGGAGCTTCTCTGGTCTGGGGACAGGCTGAAAGAGCTGGGGTTGTTCAGCCTGGACAAGAGAAGGCTCTGGGGGGACCTTACAGCAACATTGCAGAGCCTAAAAGAGGCTGTCAGAAGGCTGGGAAATGCTGTTCCCAAGGGCAGGGAGTGATAGGATGAGGGGTCCTGATCTGAAGCTGGAAAAGGGCAGAGTGAGGCTGGACAGGAAGAGAAAGCTCTTGAATCTGAGAGTGGGAGGGGGGTCCCTGGACCAGGCTTCCCAGAGAGGGGGTGAAGGCCCCATCCCTGGAGCCATTCAAGCTCAGGCTGGCTGGGCATTCAAGGTCTGGGCAACTTGGTCTGGTGAATGCTGGCCCTGCTTGGTGCAGGAGGATTGGACTGGCTGCCCTGCAGAGGTCTATTCCAACCCTGTGGCTCTATGGAGAATCATAGTCTATACCAATGGCACCTACAAAGCCTGTCTCAGCTTTCCCAGCTGATGTACAGTGATGAGGGTGCTGACACAAGGCTAGGTATGGGAAGCAGTACAGGAATGCTTCCACAGAAGTTGACAGAACTGGCATTTTAATGCCAAGTCCCTTTGATGCAAAGCAACACACATCACCCCACATCACCCCAGAGGAGGCCTTTGCTGATTAATTACTCCAGTATTAAAGTTCCAACACATATGCATCAGTCCGACAATCCTACACAGGGCTGTAATGTGCAGCACAGACATTCTTCAGCCTAGCCAACTGCACTCACTGTGATTAGAGCCTCAAGAGCTTCCTTCTCCCAGCAGATGGCATGGTCCTGGCTCCTGCACAGCAATGACCTCACAGCAAGGCTCCAACACAAAAACTGCTGCAATTTACATCCACTTCGAAGCCCGTCTGCTCTCAGGGTTCTTAGTGCAGACAGCATTTCCGACTGCAAACTTCACAGCTCACCCCAGCACCTCAGAGACTCCATTTCCACACAGAGAAACGGGGGTTTCTTGCTGCCCTGGCATTTCACACCCCACTGGGTTCAGAACGAGGGTGGGTTCACTGTGCTGGGGGAAGACTAAGCTCAGAGTTTGTAAGACAGGGCTGATGCATACCATGTGCATCACATCCTAACAACAGAGCCCTGCCCTGTGCAAACCTGCGGCGTTTCCTCAAGCGGTGCACGCACACTGCCTTTATCAAGGCACTGTGACACAGCTAGGCTCTGCGTGATGGAGTGCTGAACGCAGCCTGGGACTGAGAACAAGCCCCAGTGGAAGGTCTGCAATGAGATCACAGCTCAGCTGCCTCTCACAGCAGGTCTCTCTCCATCTTTCAGGTAAGGGTTACTCTTAGAATCACAGAATTGTCAGAGTCCGAAGGGAACTCCAGAGATCACCCAGTCTAACCCACCCTGCCAGAGTAGGGTGCCCTAGGACAGGTCACACAGGGCTGCATCCTCTTGGGGTTTGAAAGTCTCCAGAACAGGAGACTCCACACCCTCTCTGTGCAAGGGCTCAGGAAAGGGGTTTCTCCTCATGCTGAGGTAGAACTTCCCATTTTCCAGCTGATCCCCATTATTCCCTGTCCTGTTACTGGGCACTGGCTTTGTCTGCCTGTAACTGGGTTACTTTGCACAGGGATTAAATCCTACCAACCTAAAGTGATGTTCTCATCCCACCAGGATAAATTCCCTAGGCACACTCACGTTTTACTGATGTCACTGTCAGCCCACAGCTAATACATACCCAGTGTCTCCATGCTCAGCCTGTGAACATCTATGAAGACATCAGCCAGCCTCAATTTTCTTTTCCTACTTACTCTTGCACAGGGTTCATCCCATTTTCTCTGACTACAGTACAGCCATCAGGACTGTTAGCTGAGCCCTTCCCTGCCCACAGCACCTAAGAACCTGATTGCATCGCCTGACACTCCCTTCCAGACCTTCCATGAGCTGATCTCTGAACAAAAGAAAGGAACCATTACTAACCCTGCACAGCCTGTGACCACCCGTGGGTCACGCTGACACTGTACAGCCTGTTAGCAAGAATAAACTGCTCCAGAATATCACAAGAACAGGTTATTTTCTTAGCTATATTTTATATATTTATTTTTTTAAACAGTCTGATTCTACTTGACAATTCCACACCACAGGAATTGGACTAGACTTTCCTATCACCTCTTGCAATCTCTCTCCAGACTGCATCATGGAACCTGTACAGGCTGAGGTAATGGGCAGAGACCAACAGGATGAGATTNCTGATGTGGCCAATGGGGTGCTGTTAGGTCCTGGGCTGGATGAGCTCAGAGGGCTTTGCTAGCCTCAGTTATTCTGTGACAGAAGCCATCGCTATTCCTGAGCTGTGACTGTGCTCAAAAACAGTTTGGTGACCAGGGCAGGGTCGGGCTGACGGTTGGACTGGATGAACTTGGAGGTCTCTTCCAGCCTTTATGATTTTATGAATCCTAGAATCCTTAGGGATTGGAAGGGACCTCAAAAGATCATCCAGTCCAATCCTCCAGCCACAGCAGGATCACCCAGACCAAGTCACACAGGAACACATCCAGGCAGGTTGGGAACATCTCCAGAGGAGTAGACTCCACAATCCCCCCTGGGTAGCCTGTTCCAGTGCTCTGGTACCCATCCTTTGTTCCAGTTTGGGAAGCCAAGAATGGACAGATATTTCTGCTTTGCTTCCTTTCAAACCAAGCTGAGCACTACCAGCCGTGTCTGTGATTGTTGAGCCTCACATCACTTGCAAAGCACAATTGAGAACAGCTGTTACTCACCTTGTACAGACAGAACCCCAGGTATTCGGTCCAGAGGGTTGAGGGAAGTTGAATTGTGATTGTGATTATTTTTCCTTAAGCAGGAAAGCCATTTAGACAGCTGTCCCACAGAGCCCAGACAGCAACAGAGGAGAACCAGACTACTCTGATAAAGTGGGATCAGCAGCAGTTGATGGCAGTCTTTACTTCAGGGGAATTACTTGTAGACCTCACTGGAGGTACAGGTGTTAGTGACCTCAAGGCAAACTGATGAGCAAAGCAGTTCTCTCACACAGCAACTTCATCCAGCCTGACCTTCAGTGGCTCCAGGGGTGGGGCCTCCACCACTTCTCTGGGCAGCCTGGCCCAGGGATCCCCCACCCTCAGATTCCAGAGCTTTATCGTGCTGTCTGACCTCATTTTGTCATTTTCCAGCTTCAAACCAGGACTCCACATCCTATCATTCCCTACTCTTGGCAACAGTCTTCCCCACCTTCTGACAGCTCCTTTCAGGAACTGAAAGATTACTCTTATGTCCCCCTGGAGCCTTCTCCTCTTCAGGCTGAGCAGCCCCAGCTATCTCAGCCTGTCCTCACAGCAGAGAGGCTGCAGCCCTCTGAGCATTTTCATGACCTCCTCCGAATTCACCCCTCCAGAGCTGCACCCAGGACTGCAGGCAAGGTCTCAGCTCACCACATCCAGCAATGTACAAAGCTCTGACCCAGTTACTCTCCAAGTTATATGTGGTTTTCCGTGATTTATATTGCCCTAGTACTAAGTCAGTTACATGAATAATTGCCCTACTTTAGTCCCATTATCGTTGTCATGTTTGGGTGGAAAATCTCAAGCAGAGTGGCAGAAGCAGCCTGCTCTGCAGGGATTACAGCACTGTGCTCAGCTACAGCAACACGAGCAAGTAGTTCAGAACAGCCTGCCAAAACCTTGGCTTCCATTCTTCTGTCTAGGAGCGCGGGTCTCAGGCAGATGAACGCCTGCTCTGTTTTTCCTATGCAGAGATATCACAGAATGACTGAGACTGGCAAAGCCCTCTGAGCTCCTCTAGCCCATCCCCTAACATTACCCCAGCAGCCACACCAGGGCACTCAGGGCCACAGCCTGGCTGTCCTTCAACACCTCCAGACACAGGGACTCCCCCACTGCCCTGGGCAGTCCAGTTCAAACTCTGGGCACCCTTTCCATGAAGAAAAGCTTCCTAACATCCAACCTACCCTTCCCTGGCAGCTTCAGGCCCTGCTCTCTCATCCTGGCACTGGGTGCCTGGGAGAAGAACCTGACCTGGTCTTATAGAGCCCAGCAAAGGCAGCAGAACACCCAGTAAGATGTGTTAGTCATCAATGCTCCAAAGGAACCAGCAATCATGAAAAATACTTACAGAGCACTTGGTTCAGTTCTTTTTGAAGGGACACAGACTGAAGTGCCAAGAAGCACAAAGTCTGAAGTCACTAGCTACAAACAGCTGTGTGTAGCTGGGCTGTGTGCAATTACCGGTGCTGATGAGGAGTAGGAAACCCAAAATAAAAGAAGAGATGGTTGTTTAATGTTGCCGTCTGCTCTCCGAGTCCTACCCTTAATCAGCTGTAATTGGCAGCAGGAGGCTGATGCACCTTAACAAGGGTTTGCTGGTGCCAGAGAAATGGACAACTCCTAATGAAATCAGGTCAGGTGAGACTGGTGCTCTTGAGGACAGATGCTGGTTTCCAGCAGAGCTGCCACACTGCTCTAGAATCACTGCATCACTAGGAGCTGCTTCTTTTGCAGACACACACAGCTGTACGTACATATGGGCAGTGTAATGCTGAACCCTTTGTAGGCATCCAGGGGGTAACAGCCCACCCAGCCTTGAGTCTGTGTGATGCAGCAGACCATGAAATGTCTGCTGGACAGAGGGAAATGACTGTATTTTCTTAACTGTTGGCCATAGAATCATAGAATCCTTAGGGATTGGAAGGGACCTCAAAAGATCATCCAGTCCAATCCCCCTGCCGCAGAAGGATCACCCAGACCAAGTCACACAGGAACACATCCAGGTGGGCCTGGAACATCTCCAGAGAAGGAGACTCCACAACCCCCCTGGGCAGCCTGTTCCAGTGCTCTGGTACCCTCCCTAGGAAGAAGTTTCTTCTGATATTGATATAGAACCTCCTCTGTTTCAGCTGGCACCCAGTGCCTCTTGTCCTGTCACCAGATGACCTTGAGAAGAGTCCAGCTCCTCCTGCTGAATTCTCATGAACAGCAGGGACTGGGAGCTGCCTCTGGAAGCCCCACAGTAATCCTTTGCAATATGAGTTATAATTAAGTCTCTTGGTACAAGAATCCCTTGTGTGTCAGCAGGCTGCACTGATGGATTCCCTCTATGACTGCTACTGCGCTGTTACCTCTTAACGTAGTTAGATCTACAACCCGATGGCAGCCACAGCATGTAGGAACACTGCCATCCACACAGTGTGCTCTGCTGGGTCGGGAGCAGAGATGGACGTTCATCCAATACTTTTGGGCAGAAGATTTCCCCAAAATAGGGGCTGGGAAGTGTAACGCGTAGATGACAAAATGAACAGGGTCAGCTTCACCAGGAACTGGGGAGCAGGGAGAAAGAGCACAGTGCGTTAGAAGCCAAGGGGGCCTGCACAGGTAGGGAATAAATAAACCAACTGGAACCGAGCTGCTAGACCTTGCTATCCACAAGGTAATGGGAGGCTTTCTGGAGGAATTAAAAAAGACCACAGAAATGAAGGAAACTGCTGTTTAGCATGATGGATACTCTAGAGAAGGAATTGGAAGGATTCTAGATTTTAGTAAATGGGGTGCTCCAGACTGAGAAATTTTGGTAGAATCATAGAATCCTTGTGGCTGGAAAGGACCTCCAGGATCATCAAGCCCAGTCCTCATCCCAACACCTCCCCAACCCCCAGACCATGACCTCAAGTGCTCTAGCTACTCAGTTCTTCAATATCTCTGGGGGTGGAGAGATGTAGAGGCTCCTGGCAGACAAAGTACTAGAAGCTCTCATCAGATGAGCTTCACCTATCCCAGCAAAGTAAAAGCTAACGATGACTTAAATTCAGGGATCTCAGTCAAAGACAATGAAACTGCAGGTGAAGGCAAAAGATTCAGAACAAGAAGGCTGAGTTCATAAAGCTGGAGTCCTGTTGGGCTGACAGCACCAGGCCAGGCTGCAGCAGTGGCCAGTGAAAGTGAGAAGGTGCCCCAGTGTATGTTGAGAAAAGCCTTGCAAAGACATAAAAGCAGTAATGAATTCCTTCTCAAACACATCAGGGGCGGGACGTTTGCCAGAGGAGCATGCGAGCCAACAGACAAGTGCAGACTGAAAGCAGCTGCCAGGGTCTAAGCTAGGGTGGGTTTCTGTGCTGGAAGCCAGCTCTCTGGAGGAAGTGCAAGCTGCTCTGTCACAAACCAGAGTGCAATTGGAGATCAGACTGATGGAACACTCAAAGCACCAGGGCTGGGTGGCACCCACCCAACTTGTAAAAGAATCATAGAATCCTTAGGGATCAAAAGGGACCTTGAAAGATCATCTAGTCCAATCCCTCTGCTACAACAGGACCACCCAGACCATGTTGCACAGGAGAACATCCAGGTGGATCTGGAACGTCTCCAGAGAAAGAGACTCCACAACCCCCTGGGCAGCCTGTTCCAGTGCTCTAGTACCCTCCCTGAGAAGAAGGTCCTGCTGATGCTGATATGGAACCTCCTCTGTTCCAGCTGGCACTCATTGCCCCTTGTCCTATCACCAGATGACCTTGAGAAGAGCCTGGCTCCATCCTCCTGACACCCACCCCTCACATATTTAGAGACATGAATGAGGTCAGCCTTCTCTTCTCCAAGCTCAAGAGACCCAGGTCCCTCAGCCTTTCCTCAGAAGAGAGCTGTTCTACTTCCTTCATCATCTTCATTGCTCTACGCTGGACACCCTCCAGCCGCTCTGTGTCCTTCTGGAACTNACCCTTGTTGTACTTCATTCAGTTTCTCTCTGCCCAGCTCTCTAGCCTGCCCAGGTCTCGCTGAATGGCAGCACAGTCTGCTGGGCTGTTGGTGACACCACCCAGCTTCGTGTCACCAGCAAACTTGCTGACAGTGCACCCTAATCCCTCGTCCAAGTCATTAATGAATAGATTGAAGAGGACTGGTCCCAGTACCAATCCTTGGGGGACCCCACTAGATCCAGGACTCCAACTAGAGTCTGTTTCTCTGACCACCACTCTCTGGATTCTATCCTGCAGGAAATGCAAACATGGAACAGCTAAGTACTCACCTCTACTTCTCACCTAAAGTCACCTCAGGATAAGGTGGCAGTGGGAAGGGCAAGATAACTTTCAAAGAAGGGGCCTATGGAATCTTGTAGCAGCTTCAGCACAATGAGAAATTACCCTGGGCTAATTAGTCAGGGCTACTCTGCCTGGAAAGCACATAGATGTGTCCCTGGAGAACAGGGTTTGGTGGGCAGAGTGGGGTTGGGGTGATGGTTGGACTGGATGAGCTTTGAAGTCTCTTCCACCTTTGATGGTTCTGTGATTCTCTGAAAAGACCCAGCTGAGGTGCCAGTATGCAGGTAGGAGTGCGATACAGAAGGAATGTGTTCAGCACCTCTTGTAATGCTGGAATGAACTGATGTGGTGAAGAATCAAGGAGGATTCACACACTGTTTATGGAGCTGTGAAACCTCTAGTCACACAGCTGGTCAGTCTTGTGTCCGGATTCAGCAGATGTTTGGACCAACTGAAAAGTCCTCAGGTGAAGGCAGAGAAGAGGAAGCTGGCTGAAGGAGGACATAGGTTTCCAGGTAGCTGAAAGGCTGTTGCACAGGGTTAAGGACCTCTTGACCATGTCCTTCTAGGATAGCAGGGAACAGTCGTCAATCTGCAGAGTAGTTAATAGCAGGGATCAATTTCTAATGCTAGGGAAGCACTAAAAGAGATTCCATGGGGATCCAATAGAGATCTCCATAGATCAAATAGATCCGCACCCTTGGAAGTCTCCTACAGAGCAAACAGGAACTTTGGGTAATGCTGCACCACTGAGGACAGCCTTTATCTCTTGACAGAGTTATTCTAGTCCGGTGTCTGCTCTGTTGCTGTTTTCCTCCCCCTGAAGTAAATGTGGGAGCTTTACTTCTCCTTTTACTTTGGCTTTTTAGGGTTATTCTTTAGTGCTCTCTCTCCGTTTGCTCCATCAGCTAGTGTGCTACGTTTGACCCCCTACATCCCAAATCTGCATGAGTCTGTGTCACCTGCAAACCCTCCACAAGAGAACCCCAACCCATGATGGAGAGCTGTGATTCCTGCCATCCAAGCCCCATAAAAAGGGATCATAGAATCTTAGAATCATCAAGGATCAGAAGGGACCTTGAAAGATCATCCAGTCCAATCCCCCTGCCACAGCAGGATCACCCAGACCAAGTTCAGGCAGGTTTCAAACATCTCCAGAGAAGGAGACCCCACAACCCCCCTGGGCAGCCCCCTCCAGTGCCCCGACACCCTCACTGGGAAGAAGTCACAGAATCAGTCAGGGTTGGAGGGGATGTGAAGGGTAGGAAAGCACACAATGAGAAGCAGGTAACAGGGTACGGACAGCCTGAACAATGCATTATACATTGTGCCCTAAGGTTACTGGGGGGGTTCAATGCCAGAAGTATTTCTTAATTTAGATCCCTACAAACTTTACCTTGGAACACATTGGATTGGCCTAGGGATTTGTGGCATCACGGGGCATGTAGGTGCTGGCAGCAAAGCCAAGCCAGGCACTGGTGGTCTAAATATGGATTTCACTGCCTCTGCAAGGCGCCCGCATGTGAGAGTGACTGGCTGAGACCCTGCTGAAGCAGCTCACACCATCCTCTCCACGGTCTGTGTGCCATGGCTCTAGTAGCAGTTGTTTTCATTGGAAAGACTTGAGTTCTCACTTTTCCGAGACAAATGTGTTCGGTTCCAATTATGGAAACAACTGCTCAGTGGGAAGGGGGGTTTGCAAAGCAGAAACTCTCTTGGGGAAGCCAGAGGCAGGGCAAAGCCAGCTCCTCCAGGAGAGCTGGCAGCTGTTTACAGTTGAATGTGCAGGAATCCAGTGAGTCTGCGTGTTTATTTTTAGTAGCTGTAAACCCAGTTATTTAACCCCTTTTGTTCTGGGGGTTGGGGCTGAGTCCTAACAGTGATGAATATGACGATGCTCGACCTCACATGGGAGTTGGGGCAGTGATGAATGCTGTGCTAAGCAGAAGGCAGTGGGACTCCTTCCCATTACTCGTCTCGTGATGCTTCATCTCAGTATTCACAATCTGACAGCTCCTGGGCTTAAAATAGTTCTGGTGGCCACAAAAGATCGTGGGTTGCTGTCTCTGGGCAGGATGGATCTGCTTCACTCCTTGGGGAGCACAACAGGCAAAGGAAGATTTGGTATCAGTGTCCTGGCTTCATCATTGCTGGCACCGTCCTGCCAGACCCATGGAATCACAGATTCCTATGTCACCTGTCACACAGAGTCACAGAAGCCCAGGCTTGAAGCAACCTCATGACCTCATTCATGTCTATAAATCTGTGAGGGGTGGGGGTCAGGAGGATGGAGCCAGGCTCTTCTCAAAGTCATCTGGCGCTAGTACAAGGGGCACTGGGTGCCAGCTGAAACAGAGGAGGTTCCATATCAATATCAGCAGGAACTTCTTCCTAGGGAGGGTACCGGAGCATTGGAACAGGCTGCCCAGGGGGGTTGTGGAGTCTCCTTCTCTGGAGACATTCCAGACCTGCCTGGATGTGTTCCTGTGTGACTTGGTCTGGGTGATCCTGTTGTGGCAGAGGGACTGGACTGGATGATCTTTCGAGGTCCCTTCTGATCCCTAAGGATTCTATGATTCAAGGATTCTCTGTGCAACCTATGCAGCTAAAACCAGAGGTCAAGTCCTAGCAGCCTGTGCAGCTAGGTCACAGAAGGATCTGGGGTGGGGCTGTGTGTGGCACACCACACACAGCCTGTTGAAGGCAGGGAGGGTGATTTGGGCTGTGATGGGGTTGCAGCTGATTTCTTGTCTCCTGTATTGGGAGACTCCAGGCTTTTCCTGCATCAGTGCCCTGCGAGAGCAGCTCCTCATAACGAGCTACCATCACCTGCACATTTCTTCCTGAAACACAGACATCCCAGGTAACTGCAGAGTCAGCAGCCTGTCTGCAGGGATTAAATATGAAGCCGGTTTGGACAGGGAAAATCATGCTATTGTCAGATGGGCTCTGTAAGCAGTGAGGTGGGAAAGACAGGTGAAGACAGCTGTGTTCAGACTTGCATTACCAATTCATTTGGGGTTTTGTGTCTCAGTTTAACCAGGCAGACCTGCTGCCTGACTCGCCTGGAACTGCCAGCACTTCTGAGCTGAGCATTGCACCCCACTTAGTGCAAGCCCTGCTGGTTGCTGCCTTGGAACTGTCATCATGGGCTTGTCTCCTGCTCCAGGTAAGGAGGTTTCCTTGGATGGGCAGTTACCACACTGTGTCACTCCCACAGGGGGATGATGGAGGAGAACTTTGAACTTTGAAGAAGCTGTGCTTGGTAACAGGAATTAGCTGCCCACCCTGCCAGCCAACGGCCTGACAGAGCTCACGGCACATCTGGCAATGCAAGCATCTCAATCCCATCTGGAAAAAGGAAGAAACCTCTGCCTCATTTAGTGAAAAGGCCTCAACCACAGAGCCTGCTGATTCAGCTTTTGGAGTGAGAATGGGAGAGGGGCTGCACTTCTGCAGGAGTGGGAGCAGAGAAGGGCAGGAAGCTGCTGAATGGCTGAGGCAACAAGTCTGATGGGAAGCAGCTGAGGGAGCTGGGGCTGTTCAGCCTGTGGAAAAGGAGGCTGACAGGAGACCTTATTGCCCTCTACAGCTAACTGCAGGGACAGTGTAGAGAGGTGGATGCTGGTTTCTGCTCACAAATCATCAGTGACAGAATAAGAGGGACCAGCCTCAAGCTGCTCCAGGGGAGGGTCAGGCTGGATGATGGGAAGAAGCTTTGCACTGAAAGAATAGTCAGAGCTTGGCACAGGCTGCCCAGGGAAGGGGTTGAATCCCCATCCCTGCAGGTGTTTAAAGATCATTTGACTCTGGTGCTGAGAGATCTGGTCTGGTGGTGACCTTGGTAGAGCAGGGTTAGTGGTTGGACTGAATGATCTCAAGGGTCTGTTCCAACCTGAATGGGTCAGTGATTCTGCAGATCATGGGACTGAGGTTTTGTGATGGAGGACAGGCTGCTGTAGGCACCACCAAGCTTAAATCACAGGCAGGGTAACTCAGTGCCTGGTTTAGTGCTTCACTGCAGAAAGGGAACCCCAGTATGGGTGCATTGTCAGATGGGTTTAGTTGTTCCCTAACTTCCAGTGGGAGGATGGAGGCAAAGACGTCTTCTCCCCAAGAAAAGCAGTGCAGGAGCGTAAATGCCTACCAAGGCATGTGGTGCCTTGATGTGGCCACACAGAACATCCCAGTTGGTGCAGAATCTTTCTTTGCAGCTGTTAGCAAACTTGGTAATGCGAGGTTTCAGTTCTCTTGACTGGAGATGAACTGAGATCAAACATACTCATTGAACGCAGCAAACAGAGCTTCTGAGTGACAGGGATGAGTGCTCCAGAGGGGTGGACAGAAGGGACACTGTGTTTGCACAAACTGTGCAAACCACAACTCTCTCTTGAAGTTGAAAAGGGTCTCACATGCTGATCCAACAGCAAAGCTATCCTGTCAGACAGGACCTGTGTGATTTCAGTCAGGTTTGATGCTGCAATGAAGAAATGGCAGTGCCAGCTCTCAGAGGCAGGGCTGCCAGTCCTGGTGGAAGAACCATTGTGCTGAGGCCAGCAGAGGCAGCCAGGAAAGGTGCTTGCTGCGTGCAGCCCAAATGCAGCAGAACAATGCAAGGGGAAGGCTCCTGTGCCCACACAGTTTGGGGTTTTCACAGGACTTCAACTGCAGGACAATGAGAAAGAGAATATGAAAGCATGGATCAGCTGTATCCTGGGACAGGCTCTCTTTATCCCACAGAAAACATTACAGACGCACCAGATGACAGCTCATTGCTGCTCTTTTCGCTCAAGAGCACCACCCTCTGCATTCATAGCTGCCTCATGCCTGGTTGTTTTCTTTTACAGCTCAGGGACTTTTAGGTTGAGATCACTGGAACCATAAAAAGGTGCTGAAATTAACCTCCTCTTCTGCTCCTCAGTGCACAGCCTGTCCCCGGTAAAATACAGAGTACAAGCACCCAGGAAGTGGCTGCCAGGGCTCTTTTAAACAGACCTGCACCTCCTGGAAGAGGGGAGACAATACAGCTTCAGAAGGCACTCGGCAATAACCGACCCGTTTGAACATGACCTTGTCCCAGAGCCTCTGCTCCCATAGCTGAACTGGCAGCACTGGGGACCAGGGCTAGTGCTGTCTGCTTGTCACCCGCTAGCTGCAGGAGCAAAGAAAAGAGGAGTAAGGAAAACAACAGCAAACACCAGGGCCAGGTTCCGATGGCAGCATCACCCAGCAGACCCAGCTAATGTATGTGGAGAAATCAGCCTGAAGAGCTGGAAACCCCCAGGAAGAGTGTTTGTTGCCAAAGCTCATTTTTACTGCTTTCCAGGCCTGTTGGCTGGTTCCATGATTTCAGCTCTACCCCATAAAACCTTCCCCTTCACTGTTCTCATGCAGCAAAGGCACTTCAGCCCCAGCCCATGTTAGGGCAGGTGGAGTGTGCAGCAGGAGATGCCCTTACTGGGTACAGGGAGGCTGTACTCGTGTTTGCACAAAGTCAGTGGCTGGAGACCACTGTTCCTGTCCCTGAAAAATGAACTCCTTGGCTGCAGCCACACAGGCACTTGGCCTGCTGTGCCCATGCTGCTGTTAGAATACAAGTGCCTAAGCAGGTCCTTGCACCAGGGCTGAGGCCAGGGGGTTTGTCAGGCAAAATGCTTTCTATCCACAGTTTTCGAATTAGAGCCGATTCTCTCGGGGTGGGGGGTGGGGGGGGGTTAGTGTTACAGTACCACATGCAATTGTTTTGCTATCTTCCTCATCCTCTCATACATTTCTCCACAGAGAAGGCTGGAAATCCCAGCAGCCCTCCTGAATCAGGAGCTGGCATTCCCTAGCATCTACCTGGCTGCAGAGAAGCTGGCAGGGGGATTGTTTGTGTTGTAGTCCAGTGAGATGCAAAAGCTGTAAACAAAGGTCGGATGAAATCAGGTCTGACAGTGCAAGTCAGATATGGAGCTGAGTCTGTCCTTTACCTTATGTAATACTGAGCATTGCTGCTGTCACAGGGTCTGAAGCTCCACTGGATAGAGCTTTGCACTACCCCAATATAATGATAGAATCATTAGGGATCGGAAGGGAACTTGAAAGATCATCCAGTCCAATCCCCCTGCCACAGCAGGATCACCCAGACCAAGTCACACAGGAACATGACCACTTCCCCTCACAGCCCTCACGCTCCCTACCGACTTAGACTGCTGCATCTTTCAGATTTGGAGTCTCTCCACAAGCGGCAGATTTTGCACCTCAAGGACAAACTCAAACTCAGTCCTTCAGGCTTGAAAAGCAGAGCAGCCTTTGCTGGCTTCTGAAATTTCCCCTTTTCTAGCGATGCCTCTCCTGAGGGGCTTCCTTTGGGAAAGGAAGACGTGGGAAGCTGGACAGTTGTTTTCTTTCCCCGGAGAGGTTAGAGCATCACTTCCTTTCCGGGGCGGGGGGGGGTGGCTTCTGATTGAGGAGGGCTGCTTGAGCCCCCCTTTGGAGACACAGACCTCACTCGCTGGTCGGCTCAGCGTGGAGTTGGTTCGGACCAGACCCTATCCAGGGCTGGGGTTCGATGACTCTGTCACACTCTTTGGCCCAGGAGATCTGGGAGCATGGGACAAGTTTGAGACCCGACAGCGAACCCCTTCTGGGAAAGTGCATTGTGCTGGGAGGGACTCCTGGGACACCCTCCTTTAAATAGCAGCTGCTCCTGAGAGTGCGCTGAGTTCATGTGAAAGCACAGACAGCACCAGCTCCGTCTGACCGGAGCTCCACCTCAGGTTGTAGGGACTGGCTGTTGAGTGTGCAGGGTGTGGATGGGAAGCTCAAGGAGGGAGTGCAAGCTCAGCCGCCCTGTAGGTACAGAAGCTGGGTTCTCATCACCTCCCCGCAGCCCCTCTCGCATGGAGGGCTGCACAAGGGAATGCATGGGAGAACGTGAGGCTGCAGCTTCCCACAACACCATGGCTGAGGCTTGCCAGACACATGGTGGCCATCAGAAGGCTGCAGTGATTAGTCCAGCTATATAAATAAACATGGCTGAGCTGCCCCCACAGAACGTGCTGGCTCTGGGTGACTCTGCTGCGCAGAGCCCGCTTGGGCAGCGCTGCGTGGAAAAGAGAGGAAGAGACTGGACTGGAAACCCTCCCACAGTGCTAAAGCCAAGGAGAGGGGAGTAGTGACTGCCTTCTCTTTAACTACGGGGCGCAGGGGAGCACATGGAACCCCTGTCCCAGGGGTCCAGCTCGGGTGGGGAGTTGCCTTGGTATGCAGTGCTGGAATTTTAGCGGGGTTCACCATGACAGAGCAAATGGTGAGGGAGAGCAGCCTCCAGAGCTGTGCTGAGCAGAGAGCAGGAGAGCAGAGCCAGTGAGCCAGACAGTCACTGGGGACAGGATAACTGCCCCCTTCTTTCAGGCAGCTGCAGACAGTAATAAGGTCTCCCCTCAGCCCTCTCCGCTTCAGACTGAGCAGCCCCAGCTCCCTCAGCTGCTCCTCACAAGGTTTGTTCTCCCTAACCCTGTTGCTCTTCCCTGGACCCACTGCAGCACCTCTGTGCCTTCCATGTATTGAGGTGCCCACACCTGACCCCACCACTCAAGACGACTCACATAACTCTGATTCTCAAGTCCTTAAACAAAAGGAACAGCAAAGCCTAGCACGGATAATACTGTGAGCATCTTCACACACACACTGCATCCCTCACATGCCAGTGGTGCTCAGGCTAGCGGCAGCAGTAACGCTGAGCAGACTGCAAGCACACGCAAATATTTTATATAATCTGCAGATCTGAAAGGTGATTGACGGGTTTCAAGGAGAGACACGCTGTTCCTCAATCTCAGCTCAGCCTTGTAATTGCCACTGGGAAAGGATGACTAATTGCAGAGTCCTCGGTGCCACACAAGATGCAGAGCAGACACACTCCGAGGGCTTTGATTGAGGGGTTCTCCACGTGGAAGAAGGAGTTAACCTATTTTTGGAAAGAGACCTACGTGCCGGAAGGCTGCAGGCTGATGTAAGTCTTCATACTGGGCTTTGTAGGATCAGAGCAGTTTCTGATGCCTCAGGATTCAATGCAATGTGCACAACCACAGGGCAACAACGTTGTTGTTGTTATTCGGTCTGGAGAAGAGCAGGCTGAGGGGAGACCTCACTGCTCTCTACAGCTCCCTGACAGGAGGGTGGACAGAGGTGGGGGTCAGTCTCTTTTCTGAAGCAATAGGACAAGAAGGAACAGCCTCAAGTGGTGCCAGGGGAGGGTGAGGTTGGCCATCAGGAGCAATCTCTTCCCTGACAGAGTGCTTAGGGGTTGGAACAGGCTGCCCAGCAAGGGGGTAGTCGCTGTCCCTGGAGGGGTTCAAACACCAAGTAGCTGTGGCCCTGGGGAACTGGGTTTAGTGGGCAGGGTGGGGTTGGGGTGATGGTTGGACTGGATGAGCTTGGGGGTCTCTTCCAACCTTAATGACTCTGTGAGCCTACTCTTACTGTCACTGTTGAAATGACTGCCGTGCAATTGAGCACCGTGAGTGCTGCCCAGCCAAACAGCAGCACAGGTTCTCCTCACCCAGTGGAGAGATGGAGAGGCAAAGGCTGAGTGTGGCAGCGCTGTTGAGATTGCTGTGGCCTCCACTGTTTCAGTCTCTGTAGCCAGCATCTCTTTCAGAAGAATGCGGAACATTTGGGAAATATTTGCAGCTGATTTGCTGTGCTCCCCTGTGGCTGAGCCTGTGCCAGCCAGTCAGTGCTAAGCTGGTAGTGTGAGGGAAAGGGAGGAATTCCCCAGCCTCCCCAGTTCTCCCTCCACATGGAAGGTGCTCTATTGCCTTATCTGTCCCTAGGAGAGACATTAGGAGGTACAGTGCCAGGCTTTGCAAGGTGAAGGGCTGAGAGCTAAGATAAGAAGCAAAGGTTTTTCAAATCTTCCCTTCCCTTCCCTTCCCTT
>VZRI01006764.1:179760-206281 GCA_013397515.1 Upupa epops
ACCTTCTCTTCCCTTCCCTTCCCTCTTTCCTTTTTCCTTTCTCCTTTCCTTTCCCTTCCCTCTCCAGAGAGCAGGTCCAGTGACTATCTCTGTGTAGGAGAAGAGAACTAGGCAGGAGCAGTTTTCCCTCAGACTGACTACACCCACAATGTTTCACTGCACCATTCAGGCCTTGGCTGTCAATGTGCTTTGGAGCTCAGTGTGTTTGCACATCCTGCAGATTTCACCAGGATGATGATCCCCATCCCTCCCATCACACACAAACCCTTCATCCCCTCACAAGAGGCTCCCACTCACTATTATCTGATGCCAAGGTGCTGCTTGGGCACAGCTGTCCTATTCTGGCAAACAATCTGCATTCAAGCTGGAAGCTGAGGTTGGCCCAGGTCTTTCCAATAACTGTCTCCTTTATTCACGAGCAACCTGTTTCTCCCCGATTGTGTTTTGCCCTGCAGTGCAGTTTGGGAGTGTTTGCCCATTGAAACTGCTCTGCACTCAAAACCCTCCAGGGTGCAGACTGGGCTGTGGGTGAAGCACTCACAGAATCTCAGATCACTGGCTCAGCTGTTCTCTAGGATTTGCTAATGGCAGGAGAGACCTGCAGTGCATTTCCAGCAGTTATCAGCTCTCACTGCTGTAAGGAAACCAGCTCACTTGCACAGGTCATCAGCTCTCATTGCAGCAATGAGAGCAGCTCTCTGGGTCTGGCCTGCTGGTTGGTTAGTGCTGCTGAAGCCCAACTGTTGTAGAATCATCACAGATCCATCACGGTTGGAAAAGACTTTCAAGATCATCTAGTCCAACCATCCGCCCTACAACCCCAACAACTACCCCATCTCCTCAAACACCCTGACTGCCCAGTTGTTGAACCCCTCCAGGGATGGAGTCTCCATGCCCTCCCCAACCAGTCTGTGCCAAGGCCTCCCCACTCTTTCTGAGATGGTTGGACTTGATCTTGTAGGTCTCTTCCAGCCTTGGTGATGCTGTGATTTAATCCTGAACCCAGATGAATGACACTGCAGGGTCTCTGCAGCTGGAGCCATGTCCTTCCCTCTACCTGGAAAGCTGCAGTGATCTGAGCCACATTCGCCTCCAACAGAGAGTGTTTCTAAACTTGGTGTTTCCAGCCCTAATCATAGCAAACACCAGAGTGTGTGAATTTGTTCCACTTCTCTGGGCAATGGCCACTGGGAGTGGAGACTGCAGCACCCAAAGGGATCAGAAGGAACAGTGCCAACTTCTCTTTCCTTATCAGTTCCTCAGCTCCAAAGAATTGGCGGCATTCAGCTCCCCTCCTCCTACGTTCTTCCCACTCCTGTCCACCCACTGTCGTCACGTCACAGGTCGCCACATCCAAATCTCTGTCTCTGCCCAAGCTGTGCGATTATTTTTAGTGTAAACCCCGCTCTGTTGCCATGCGAGCAGAGCAGCAGGGCTCAGCAACGCAGGTGAAGGACCTGCTAGTATTTGTACCAAGTCACTGAGTTCTGGAGATTGAATCAGATCCATTTATAAAGTCTATAAATACAAAGTTTTGCTTTCCTACAGCTCCAAGAAACTAAAACCTTGCACGACATCATTAGTTTGGAGAATAAACCCCAGAGAACACATTCTCTTCCCAGAAAACACTCTCTTCTTCCCTAAAGCGAAAACCCCACCACAAAGCTCTCTGCAGCTTAATCAGATTTTAGAAATCTCCTGCAGAGTCATTATAAATCGAGGGCACTAACACAGGAGTCTCTCACTGTTTGTGTGGCCACAGAGCCCGCAAGAAAGGCCCAGGAAAGGATGTCTGAGGACAGGAGCTTTGGGACAGCAGCTGGCATTTCCCAGATGGTTACAGAGAAGTGCAAAACACATCCTGCACTGCTTCCAGCTGAGACAGCTGGGTTTTGTCTGAGCTCTATGTACTCCACACAGTACCTGGAACCACCTTGCGAGGAAAGGCTGGGTGAAGTGCACACAGGACGGCTTGAGTTTGGCTTCTTCAATTATAGGATAAGGAATAATGGGGATCAGCTGGAACACAGGACGTTCCAGCTCAACATGAGGAGGAACCTCTTTTCTGTGAGGGTGACGACAGCCCTGGCTCAGGCTGCCCAGAGAGGGTGTGGAGTCTCCTGCTCTGGAGATGCAGCCCTGTGAGAGAACCTGTCCCAGGGGACCCTACTCTGGCAAGGTGGGTGGACTGGATGATCTCTGGAGGTGCTTTCCAACCCCTAACGATCTGTGAAGCTGTGTCTCTATGACACTAGTGTGCATGAATGACATCATGTACAGTCACTGCTGATGGGGATGAGTCCGTGGACCCAAGCACTAGCACGTGGTCTCAGTCTGTTGTGGTGATGCTCTCTAGCCCAGCTCTGGCCAGCGCTAGTCAGGGCTCTCCTGGGAAAAGGGCTGGAGACAGGTCACTCCAGTGATGGCTCCTGGTTGACACTGCTGTCCAGCCTACTCTCTTCTGGGAAATTATGTGATGTGAAGTTGTGAGCTCTGCTGTGATGTGTGCCCCCAGGGGCTGCTGAGGCTGCTGGCTAGATAGGAGCTCTGTCCTGAGCTGGTTACAAGAGGAGAGATGCTAAACTATTCTCTGCCTCTCGCTTGCATTGGTGTCCTCATTTCCAACAGGGAGGGAGTGTGGCTGAGCTACTCTACAGCTCACAGGATCATGGAATGGTTTAGGCTGGAAGCAACTGTAAAGATCAGCTAGTTCCAACCCCACATCATCTGGTTCCAACCCCAAAAATACAAAACAGCTTCTCCCCCCACCACCCCAGCACCCTATTTCGCTGCTCCTGTTCCCAGTGCTCCAGTACTTGGCTTCAAAATTACTTTCCTGGGCGTTCAGAGGGGTAATCCCCTTCTGCAGAATTCTCCATTGATTCCCTTCTTTATGCTTGGACTTGGTGATCTTAGAGGTCTACTCCAACCTGGCTGCTTCAGCGATTCCATATGAAGGTACTGACTCCTTCTTTGTTCCCCTCCTGCCCCAGGGGTAGCCTGCATTCCCTTGTGCTTCTTCAAGTCACAGTTTGTAAGCAGTGTCCGCCCCAGCACTGTGTTGGAGCAGTTCAGTTGTTGCGAGGGCAGCCACCTGCCACCTTTCTTTGCTTTTGGTTTGACCTAGAATTCAATTAAACAATTAAAATAGATTTTTTTTGAGGTACAAAAAAGTGTTTTAATGAAAAATGAAGGTCCCAGAATGCTGCTGCCACCTACACAGCAGGGCAGGAGTGAGAGGGGGCTGTCTCCTGGCACTGTTGTCTGGAAACCTTAGCTAGAGACAAAGTCTGACTCCGTGAATCATCTGAGAGCTCTGCATTGATCTCTTGCAGGGGGTTATAGCATTGACATTGCTCTCCATTCACAGGGGGCTTGTAAATCGCCTGAACACTGCTCTGTCACTGTGAGACACTGACCCATGTAAACCAGGGTGCGGGCAGTGGTAATGCTATGCCATGCCGTGCACTCCCGGAGATTAGGAAAGCTTTTGTAATCTCTTAGTCAGTTCTGAAGCTGATTTCTTAAGTGCATGGGCAGAGAGTTACTTGAATTCTGCCCATCTGGACCAGATAAAACAGGGGCAAGTTCACAAGCTCATGCTCCATCTACTCTAACCATAACTTTTTGACAGGACCACAAGCGAACTGCTAATCACATGGAAATTCACCCGCGTTTATGCATGACAATCATTACTTTAAAAGCTTCTTTATTGCCAGAGGCCAGAAAATGCTAGCCAGGCTTATTCGACTCAGCAGAAGCCCTGTAGTATAGTTTGCTGAGCTCTCTGTCACTACGTGCTCCTGGCTTTAGTTGTGGCTCTCATTCAAATTGCCTTTTCTCCAAGCACATCAGAAGTCCCTAGACAGAGGATTTCAGGCAGCCACAAGTAAAAACAGATTAAATAAAGATCAGATTACTTTGAGGGAGCAAATTCAACTCTGACTTTCAGTCCTCTCTATCACAAATGCTCTCAAACTTTAAATTAAACTTTAAATACAGGAAAGGTTGGAATCTGTAAGTGCTTTCTTCTCATCAATCATTCACCTGTAGCACGAGCAGACTCCAGGGTACCTACAGAGCTACTATCTCAGGGAAAGAAGAGCTGTAGCTCATTAATGTGCAGGCATTTCTTGTCGGGTTGGGCACACATCCCTGACACGAGGCCACCTGGGATCTACTGAGCTGTTGGTACCTTCGTTCCTGGTTCCCTGTGATTTAAATCTTTGCCGAATAGAGCCTTTGAATGATGGCTTTCGCTTCTCCCAGCTCCATCTGCTGATTGATCTGGCTGCAGAGACTTTCAATGCGAACTACTGCCTCGTTAAGAGAGGTGATGGTAATCAAAGACACTGATTACTTCTTAGAAGGCCTTTTCCTTCATGCAGACCACAGATTTAACAAGAGCTTTGCCAGAAAACAATAAACCCTGCCTTAGCTCTCCCTTCTCTGACAATCAGGAACTTATCTCACTGGATTCAACCCAAAACCAGCCCCTGCTTCTGCTCCTCGTTGGAACCCTTTCCATCTATTCCTGCTGTCTCCTCACTGACAGCTGGTGCCAGCTCTTTCTTTGAAGCTATTTAGGATGCATTTTCTCTGCACACTCATCTTCCCAGCTTTGAACATGCAAATATCTGGTGTCTAACCAAGGCAATGCAGGACCTAGGCTGTAGTCCACAGAATTTTCCTTTCTAGGATATAGCAAGTCCTTCACAGTTCAATTCCATGCGCTACCCCCTGCTGATAAACCAGGCAAGTGTCAGGAGGATAGAGCCAGGCTCTTTTTAAGGTCATCATCTGGTGATAGGACAAGGAGCAATGGGTGCCAGCTGAAACAGAGGAGGTTCCATATCAATATCAGCAGGAACTACTTCTCAGGGAGGGTACCAGAGCACTGGAACAGGCTGCCCAGGGGGGTTGAGTCTCCTTCTCTGGAGACATTCTAAAACCTGCCTGGATGTGTTCCTGTGCAACTTGGTCTGGGTGATCCTTCAAGGTTCCTTCTGATCCCTAAGGATTCTATGATTCTATGAAATGAGAACAGAGTAAAACTTAATGAGCACAAGTGCTGAGTGCATGGCACAGGCTTAACACAGCACAAACCCTGCACCATGCAGGAAAACAATCTCTTTGGGTTTATTCTCTGTCCCTGTGTCTGGGAACGAACAGCCAGATCCTTTTGGAAGAGCCAACTATAAGCACAAAACACTCGATGAAGTTTGTGAATGAGTTGCTGTTGGGGGACGTAGAGAAGAGCTGTGATCTTTCAGAAGCTTTTAGCTTTACATCACCGTTTTTTCTGCAGATTAATTTGGAATCTAGAATTGTCTGGTCATGAGGAGTGGGCACTGCAGCCATGGAAGCCAATTTTTCACACCTTACACCATTTGTTAGGGTTGGAAGGGGCCTTCAAAGGCTGTCAGGTCCAACCCTGGTGCTCAAGCAGGACATAGATGACTGAGAAACATCACCGCCTCAAAGCCTAAATCAGCTCCACAAAGCCTCATCCAGATGAGACTGAAACAGCTCCAGAGCAGGGGACTCCACAGCCTCCCTGGGCAGCCCTTCTCATGGTTAATAACCTCACTGGAAAGTTGTTTTTACTCACATTGAGGTGAAACTGCTGTGTTCAAGCCTGCATCCACCACCCCTTGTCCTGTCTGACACCATTAAAAAGAGACTCTTCCTTTCTTTCTGTTGCCCAGCCCTCATGGATTTATAGTCAGTGATTAAATTCCCTCTCAGCCTTCTTTGGTCCAAACTCGAGTGTCCCAGTCTCCTCCATCCTTCTTCATAGGGCAGTTCAACTAACAGGAAATGGTTTTCAGTACAGGCTGACAGGGTTCTATTTCTAGCAGCCTCCCTCCTTCTGCACCTGCTTTGGTGAGATGGTGTGTCCCCTCTCACAGCCTCCAGCTCCTCCTTCAATCACAGAACAGAATCATAGGATCATCAGGGTTGGAAGAGATCTTCATCCAGTCCAACCATCCACCCTACAACCCCCAGCCACTACCCCACCTCCTGAAAACCCCTGTCTGCCCGGTTGTTGAGCCCCTCCAGGGACAGTGCCTCCAGCAGACAAGGTGGAGGGTCAGATGTGCCAGTGGTGAAGCTTCTAGCTCATGAGACCAACACAAGAGCATATGGCCTATGAAACCAAACAGCCTGTAAAACGAATCCCATCCTGCCCCAGGCAGAACAAGAAACAGAAGGGAGAGCTCCAAGGCAAGAGCTGCCTGCAAGCTGCAGTGCTAGGAGGACTATTTCCCACCTTCCTTCTGAGCACATTTTGTCAACATGGTAAAAGACAGGGGAACGGACAACAGTTCCAGCTCCCTGAGAGCAGCATTGCCCATCTACTTGAAAAGAGACTGAATTGTCCTCTGACCAAAGAGCAGGCTGGGAAAACTAACTGCCTCCTACGTTTGGATCCCCATAGGTCCATGGGACCGGATGGGATTCACCTTAGAGTGATGAGAGAGCTGGCAGATGTTAAACTGCTCTCCATAATTTATCAGAAATTGTGGATCACAGGTGAGGTCCAGGATGATTGGAAGTTGGCAAATGTGACCCCCATACACAAGAAGGGTTGGAAGGATGATCCAGGTAACTATAAACCTGTTAGCCTCACCTCAGTTCTGGGCAAAGTTATGGAACAGATAGTGTTGTGTGCTATCATGCAACAACTGCTTAACGGCCAAGAGATTAAGCCTAGTCAACATGGGTTTAGGCATGGTAGATCTTGCCTGACTAACCTGATCTCCTTTTATGATCAAGTAACTCAATTGGTCGATGAGAGGAAGGCTGTGGATGTAGTGTACCTGGATTTTGGTAAAGCATTGGACACGATCTCCTACGATATACTCCTGGCGAAGATGGCAGCAAGGGGCTTTGACAGGAATATTCTATGCTGGGTCAGGAACTGGTTGGATGGTCGAGCCCAGAGAGTGGTAGTAAATGGTGTCACATCTAGTTGGCGACCAGTTACTAGTGGTGTCCCCTAAGGGTCGGTGTTAGGTCTGGTCCTGTTTAACATCTTCATTGATGATATTGACGATGGATTGGAATCCATCATGAGAAAATTTGCAGATGACACCAAGCTCAGAGCCTGTGTTGATCTGTTGGAGGGTAAGGAGGGCCCTGCAGAGGGACTTGGACAGACTGGAGAGATAGGCAGACTCTAATAAGATGAGTTTTAACAAGTCTAGATGTTGGGTTCTGCATTTTGGTTATAACAACCCCAGAGAGAACTATAGGCTGGGAATGGAGTTCTTAGAGAGTACTCAGGTGCAAAGAGACTCAGGGGTACTAGTAGACAGCAAACTTAGCACGAGTCAGCAATGTGCCCAGGCGGCCAAGAGGGCTAATGGCATCCTGGCCTGCATCAAGAATGGTGTGACCAGCAGGGAGAGGGAGGTTATCCTCTCCCTGTATTCGGCACTGGCTAGACCACACCTGGAGTATTGTGTTCAGATCTGGGCCCCTCAGTTTAAGAAGGATGTCGAGGTACTGGAACGAGTCCAGAGAAGGGCAACTAGAATGGTAAAGAGCCTGGAAGGTAAGCCCTACAAGGAGAGGCTGATGGAGCTGGGTCTGTTTAGCCTGGAAAAGAGGAGGCTCAGGGGTGACCTTATTGCTGTCTATAACTATCTAAAAGGTGGTCTTAGTCAGACAGGGGTCAGTCTTTTCTCCCTGGACACTGCAGACAGAACAAGGGGTCATAGTCTTAAGCTCCATTGGAGGAGGTTTAGACTTGACATTAAGAAAAGGTTTCTCACTGAAAGAGTGATCCAGTTTTGTAATGGGCTGCCCACAGAGGTGGTCGAGTCACCATCCCTGGAGGTGTTCAAGGTTAGTCTGGATGAAGTGCTGAGTGGCATGATCTAGATGTTTAATGTTAGGTTTAATTGGTTTACTTGGATTTAGGTTGGACTGGATGATCTTTAAGGTCTTTTCCAGCTTTATTATTACTGTGATACTGTGATACTGTAACTCACTAGTCTTCAGCAGAGCTGAGACCAACATTTACAGGCTTACGTAGTCCTTGGGATGTCTGGGCTTCCAGTTTTTCCCCCTTGGAAGCCACTCATCTTTCTGTTCATCTGGTAGCACTCGGGTCTGTGGTTTATTTCCTTTTGCTTTTCACTGCTGTCCCTCTGTCTGGAGCCTGATGCACTAGCAAGTTCCTATTCTAAGAAGACTTTGTATCAGCTGTTTGAAATTCTACTTGTTTTAAATCCTAATAAATATTCACTTTGTCATTCACATCCAGAGTATTGTTCTGCATTTCCCACAGCAGCAGCTTTCTACCTCACAAAGTTCAAACAGGCAGCAATATGAACAACTTCTGTGTGCAATATCCTGCATTCTCCCTGCTGCTGCTTTCAGCATCAGTATGGGAGTTATACTAACAAAACCTCAGCCTTTTATCTCATAGACCCACAGAACTACTCAGGGTGGAACAGACCCTCCAGATCATCCAGCCCAACCACTACCCCTGCTCCACAAATGTCACCATCAGACCAGATCTCCCAGCAGCACAGCTAAACAATCTTTAAACACGTCCAGGGATGGGGACTCAGCCCCCTCCCTGGGCAGCCTGTGTGAAGCCCTCACTACAAATCTCAGCTCCTAGGAACATTAGGTGCTAGGGACCAAATCAATAGAAGCCTCAGATCCCAGGTAGCTGATGTAGGTTGGGATGGTGCTGGTATAGATTTGTGCCACGGATAGTTCATTTGCAAGAACTTCCCTCCTCATATTCATTTCCATCATTGGTCATCAAAATGCAAGATGATCACCCTGAAATCAACCTGTCACTGTATGACATGAAAACTGATTTGTGATAGAGCTGGCAAGCACAGTGCTTCCACACACACGCTCTCCCAGGCAAATTAACCTCCAAGTCAATGAATATTTAACTTCTACATTGTTTTCAGCATCTCCTCTCTGCACACCAGAGTATGCTGGGTCATAACACAGCTGAGGAGCTGCCACAGACTGTGAGGCACAAGAGTTGAAACAGTAAGGGCTATGGATGAGCTAACTACTACCCAGAATAGACACAGCCCAAGTGCACAGAGAAAGACTTTGTCCACTGGTGAAACACATACAGAGGAGCTCAGCAAAGACATAAAACATCACCAGCTGCCTCCAGAGCAGCATGGAGAGCAGGCTAGTAAGGTAATTAAAGCACTGGAGACCACTACAATGCATCCTGAACAGAGCAATGGCATCCCATGTCACATGAATCTTTCTCCAACATTTTCAATAACCTGAACAGTGACCTCTACAAAGAGGAGCAGAGCTGTGAGGAGTAGTGTCAGTTGCTTTGGCTGATACTATGAACATGAAGGCATCAAAAAGTCAAGCCAGGAGATATTACTGCCATTCTAAATAAGCTCAAGGCTTTTCTTTACTAGAAATGCAGAAGAGTGTCAGAGCCTTCTCTGTACCTCACTGAGCACTTCACACTGTCAGCAGTGCAAATCTAAAATATTAATAAAGGAAAACATCAGTCTCCAAACTACAGTTACAGTGATGTCAGAGCATTCAGTGAACGTCTGATGGTCTGACGAAAAGCCTCACACCCAGGTCCAGGCTGTGACCAGAGCACGTGCTGTTTGTGTTTCAAAACCTTTGAATGAGCTAATTGAACGATCAAATCATTCTTTTCTAAGCAACGCCCCTGCTACTGTAAACCCTAGGCTTTAGAAGCAGAAGAAAACCAGTCATTTAAATGTAAACCAGTACTTTAATAATAATAAACTGTTTTTTCCACTAATTAGATGTAAGAGAGCTGGGCTCAGTGGTGTCTGATTTTAATTTCTCTCCAGACAGCACCCTCTGCTTTTCCCCAAGAGATGATGACACTCTGGCAGTGGGCAAGTAAGGAGATGCCAAAGGAAATTCCTCTTCATTGATGCCTGATCACAGGGATGACTTCCCAACTGAGGTGGCGCTGGTATTGAAAGGGTTTCTACAAGGATTGAGGAACCAGATGTAATAAGGCTCAGTGCAGCTAGGTATTGCATGAGGGTTTATGCCTGCTAGGGAGGAAGGGTATTTACACTACTACTTTGAACCTATTAGCCATGTGCCAGCTGTGCAAAGCATCTCAGGGAAGAGCTGATCCTGAGTCTAAAGCAGACATCCTAAGCCAGACACTCAGCCCTGCAGATATCTGGTTGTTGGGATTTATAGCTGCAGCACCTTTCTTTACTAAATGGGTCCTGTGAGGATGCAGTCCCATGGGACTGCAAGAGGAAACTTCTCAAGTACCAAGATAACAGTGGCAAACAGCCACAATTACAGCAAAAGCAGGAGTTGGAAAAAGCCAGACAACTCACTCTTAACCCGAAACAGAAATGCAGAGCGATTCTTTCTAGGTGTAGAGAAAAAGCAGAGGGGATGTGTTCTAAAAGCAGGCTAGCTTGCTTTAGCTTGTAGTTTGATTTGCCATCAGAGCTGTATAGTGTCTGCCCACGAGGCAATGCCTGGTGCTGGAGAGGGCAGGAGCTGGTGCTGTAGCCTACAGGGAAAGAAAAGGTTCTCTCTGTTCATCTTTTAGCTAGTCTGGACAGCCTGTGCTTTCTGTGCCTCAAGCAGGGATGCTAAAAGCATGAGAGAGGCATTGGGTCCTCAATTTAAACAGAATATTTTTCCAATCAGGAAAACCAGTCCAAAGCTCCACTCTGAAAAAGCTTGAAAGAAAGGAAAGAAAGAGATAAGGAAAGGGAATAAGGAAATAAGGAAAGGGAATAAGGGAATAAGGAAAGAGAATAAGGGAATAAGGAAAGGAACCAAGCTCCACTATTCTCTTCAGAGCCAGCATGTTCCTGTCTGTGGGAAACAGGGAAGCCATCACTCAACATCAAATTTCACTTGCTGCCAATATTTATCCTGTGTTTGTTCCAGTAGAATGTAGGTTCAAAAGCCACAGAAGATGGGTTGGTGTTTGATCCCACACCACCAAGCTGAAGACCTCCCTGCCTGTGCTACCCACTCCCTCCCTTTCTGATTGCACATCTGCTATTTTGACTTCTCCTTTAGCCCCGTGCAGAGAGGATGAAGTCATTTGTCTGGAATTTCTTTCTACTGCTATGACAGCAGCCTGCTGCTTTCACAGGCTGATGCTCAGTGTGTGATTTCCAAGTGTGTCACTATACTGCGCATTCCACAGCTACCCTAAAATAATGATGACGAGATGCTCATCCTAATATAGAAGTGAATCAACATTGTAGCGTGAAGCTGCTTTTCACTATACATTCTCTAAAGGCAGTCAGAGGCGGAGTGCTTGGCTGGTGCCTTGCTAGCACTGCACACAACATCTGTCTACAAGAAAAATTCCTGTCAGGGTAATTAATAACACACGCCACCACTCGTTAGCATCAGCACTTCAAACTGGTGATGTGACAACACGAGTGGCACACACAAGTCTGCTAGTGGCAAAGACGTGTCGCTCCCTCTGATCGCAGGACGGGGTAGGGACAGGAGATCTCTGCTGACCACAAAGCATTTCTCAATTTAGATTTAGCACTCCTGTTGATGAAAAGGTTTAATCCTCATGATTAAAGGTTTTCCACTTTAATCTTACTTAGTCAAATGAAAATAGTTGGTACCATGTGCAAGAGGCAGCATCTATGACTCAGGGCAAACTGCTCGACACAGTGAATGCAGCAGGCAGCTCCTCTCACAGGAGAAGGAGGACATTCAACCCAAGCCATTCTGTGATCCAGGGGATGGCGTAGTGGTTGGTGGCTGCAGGGTGGATGGTTGGACTTGATGATCTTGAAGGTTGTTTCCAGCCTTGATGGTTCTGTGATGCTGCGATTCAGTTTGTAACTCCAACACTCCTTGAAAACTAGAAAGATTCACAATAACCCCACAATGAAGTCGTATCGAACCTTTTTATCAGACACAACAGGCGTTTCTTTCGTTCTAGCTGTAGCCACACCAGATGCCCATGAAATGTTCCCTGACACATCCTGTCCTTTCCCCTGCAGGCCAGCGCCTGTTTTCCTCTAGCTATTTGTCTCACCCACACCAGTGCTGCTGCACACTTCCTAGACCATTCTTCTACTGTTTGCCTTGTGCTTTCTGCTTTTCCTCAGCCATGCGGAGCATTAACCCCCAGTGCTTCTCCTTGGACTCAAATACGCTCCTGCGTGTTGCAGCAGGTTTGGGCTGGGTGACCTTTAGAGGTTCCTTCCAACCTTATGATTTGATGATTCTATGCTCAGCCATTGCATCACCCCCTCCCTCTGATCCCTACTGTTACAGCTGACCAGCACTAGAGCTGCTGTCCTGCTGTGTCCAGTTTTCTTACAGCGATTTTCTTTCGGCTCCTGTTAGTAGGGGGCTTCAACCTTGCAAAAGGCAAATGAGCACAGTGAGGGATGACAAACCCAGCTCAGTGAACCCTCTCAGCAGGGGTCACATTTGTTCAGGGCATGCCACCACAAACACCAAAGGGGTAAGAGAAAGGGCTCCAAAGGTCACCGGAGACAGACTGGTACCAGACTGCTAACGAAGTAGGTGGACACGAGCACTGCCTGCTGCCCATACTCACTCTATTTCAGGAACGGGGGGTCTTGACATGGACTCTGTGCAGCACAGTCATAGAGAGCCAGTCACATCCGCTCTGGTCTCCCATTGTCTAGAAACTGCAGCAAACACTGTAAACAAGCAAATCAGCACTTCACTTGTTCCACATGACAATGTCCACAGCAAAGTGTGCCACTCTGAGAGCATCACTCAGAAAAACAAGGAGGAATCCTGCCAGTGGTAACAGGACCAACAGATGGCAACACCTATGCTTCAGATAACGAGGATAGCCAGCTTTAATTCTTCCACCACAGTTGTGCTCATATGGATCCGTCGATGGGGTGAGCTTTTGTGTTCCATCACATTACTCAGCCCTTGTAAATCTGAAGGCATCTCAGTCCTCACCAAGTATGTCAATGTCTATGTTTAAGTAGCTGCTAAATTAAGCCTTTTGTAATCACAAAGACCTTCTGCCTTCAGCTTCTGCTCTCCTACAGTTCCTCTACTCCATGTCCTGGTGTGCTCCATCACCTTCCTCTTTCTACCTAGAGGATCCATAGCTTGGCCTTCCCTTCTGTTTCTCTTCCCACTTGCAGATGCAGTGAGTCGCTGCTGGCTCTCACCTCTGTTGTGGAAGTGTGTGAGACAGCCCCCAGCCAAGGGCATGAGGCACTGACAAGGGCTGCTGGAGGAAACCAAATAAGCTGGGAATTTATCCATTGATAGGAACTGTGCAAAGTCTTTTCATCCTCATCAGATAGAGAAGCAGCTAGAGAAAGAGTTCCTACTTCTAGGGGCCTCTCCTTGTTCAAATAAATGTTTTCCAAAGCCAGTAAACTGCAGAAAAACAGTATCTACACACACACACACACACACACCGCCCCCGAGCATAAACGGGCACTCTACAAAGGAAGGAAAACTCATTCAGGCCATCAGGGACTTGGCAGTGTTTAACACAAAGGTGCCCCCACAACCTGGCATTACAAGGTCTGAGGAAAGGATGAGTGTAGGGAGACTGAGACAAACGGATTCTAAAGCAGAACCCAGACAGCTGGCAGGTAGAAGCAAAAATGTCAGAGTGCTCTGTAAACATTGTAGGCCCAATGTAGATAACAGCACAAGCCAGGATGAGTGCCTTGAATTTATGGGAACTCTGTTATTTACAACAGTTTTGTGGGAGTCTATCTGCCCCTTTCGCTCTAGCTGGATGGCTAAGAAGAGTGTAAGGGGGGTGTTTTCTAATCAAATTAACCACCAGCTGTATTTTCCCAGAGCAGACAGATGTGCTGTGTCCCTGCGTGCTGCAGGTCCAACCTTTCTTGGGCAAGCAAGCGGCATCTCAGTCCTCACAGAGGTGCTTCTGCCAGCACATGATGTTGTGGAGAGGTTTTCCCACAGGAGAAAGGAAGGCTAACTGGTACTCTCTCAAAGCTTCTGGCACACACCCTGGCACAAAGCACTGTGCAGTCTCTGCCTGTATCCAAACATCTCCTGCCATCACCATGAGCTCTGCGCTGTCCTTTCATTTCCCATCACGTTCGTGTTAAGCATTAGGCTGTCACCAAAAGGTGCAGCATCCCCAGAGCTTGGGTGTGCTTCATTTCAAAATCTGCACTGAGAACTTTATTACAAAAAAGGACTTGGTTTTGTGATTTTGACTGACAACTGGGTGACTGTGACCCTCAGAACCCGCAGACATCGCTCCCATTACCATCAGCACGCTCCTGTGATGGAGGAGCTTGTCAACGTGTAACACTTGGAGATTCTCCCTCTCCTCTGCACACAAAGCTCTGCCTGGGCTGTCCCTCTCCCACAGCCAGACTAAGAGGCTCAATCTTCTCCTGGGCTGTAGAACCAACCACAGAACCATAGGGCTGGAAGGGACCTCCACAGGACATCCAGTCCAACCCCCCTACAACAAGCAGGGCCAGCACTCACCAGACCAGGCTGCCCAGAGCCCCATCCAGTCAGAGCTTGAATGGCTCCAGGGATAGGGCCTCCACCCCCTCTCTGAGCAGCCTGGTCCAGGGAACCCCCTGCCTCAGATTTCAGAGCTTTTTCCTGCTGTCTGACCTCACTCTGCCCTTTTCCAGCTTCAAACCAGGACCCCTCATCCTATCATTCCCTGCCCTTGGGAACAGCCTTCCCCAGCCTTCTGACAGTCCCTTTCAGCCACTGGGAGGTCTCTATAAGGTGCCCCCAGAGCCTTCTCCTCTCCAGGAGATGTCTGTGTGATCTTTCATGCCCTGAGCTGTGTCCCATGTGCTGCCAGTGACATCACAGGGTGGCTTGGTGCCTCTTTCCACATTACTTGAAACCAGCCCTAAGTTTAGAAAGTGTTTGGGGAGGTTTATTTTGTACTTGGCCATTTGGGTTTGCACACATCATCTGTATTTTTTCTTGGTTGTCTATTTTTAGATCCATGACCTTTCAGGTCCATGATTCATGCTGATTTCATTTTTTCCAGCTGGAACATTTTCACTTCATGATAGCAATGCAGTGAGACCAGTACTTCAGCAACGCAACCAGCCGACCCACACCTGTGCACCTGTAGCTCTTGTTGCTGGCAATAAAGACATTTTCCTCTCTTTTCTCCCAACCAGAGCAGTAATGACCTTTCAGGAAAAGAGGACTATTCAAAAAACTGAAAGCTGAAGCACTCAGACACTAATGCCACCGAGCAGAAGCCATCCCAAAACAGTTAAAGGCCAATGGCATCCTGACTGGGATCAGCAATAGTGTGACCAGCAGGACTGGGCACTCGGGAGGCCTCCCCTTGAGTCCTGGGAGCAGTGCTGGACCCTTCCCTTAAAGAAAGAGATGGAGGGGCTGGAGCAGGTTCAGAGGACCAACAAGGCTGGGGAAGGGACTGGATGGGAAGGTTGATGAGAAGAGGTTGAGGGAGCTAGGGGTGTTTAGCCTGGAGGAGACTCAAGGGGATCTTCTGCCTCTGTCCAACTCCCTGAAGGGAGGTTGCAGTCAAGTGGGGGTCAGGCTCTTCTCCCAGGCACCCAGCAGCAGGACGAGACGGCAGGGCCTGAAGCTGCCAAGGGAGGATTGGGTTGGATGTTAGAAAGCCCTTCCTCATGGAAAGGGTGCTCAGAGCCTGGACTGGACTGTCCAGGGCAGTGGTGGAGTCCCCGTGTCTGGAGGTGTTGAAGGACAGCCTGGCTGTGGCCCTTAGTGCCCTGGTGTGGCTCCTGGGGTGATGTTAGGTGCTGGGTTGGGCTGGATGAGCTCAGAGGGCTTTGCCAGCCTCAGTCATTGTGGGATTCTGTAACTATTTACTTTATCATGGACCTAGTGAAAGTCAAGCAGAAGCTTTTACTGAAGCAAGTGGTTCAATAGGTTGAATAGGTTGTGCTCTGTTGGGAACAGCTGGTTTCAAAGGAATCGTTTTCTGTTTGACTGCAGTGTTTTCAGGCACAAACGGAAAAACTTGATGACATCCAGGAGTGCTGGACTATGCAGATGTGTTTTACAGTTCACTGCAGGACTCTGCTGAAACACTCATGCTCCCTAATTTACAAGGCAAATGATATTTACTTGCTGGTAATTCACTTGGCTGTTTGAAAGGATCATTCATTAGGGGCAGCATCGCGCTCTGCACACGTGAACCACTCTACATTGTCAGCAGCACTGTTATTCAGTGGAGGAAAGGCATCACCTCAAATAAACTTGGGCCAGCTACTTTTTCTTCCATCTGGCTATTTTTGGCTTGCAAGTTGTACTCAACTGCCCCATGGTAAGGCTCTCCTTAGGCAGGTAGCTTTGGGATAGCAGGGGCAGCTGCTGAACACAACCACAAAGCCATCAATAGGGTTAGTACCACATCAGCAGGTCTCTGCCGTCCCACCTTCACCCATCTTTTCTATCTATATTAGAATGATAGAATCGCAGAATCATTAAGAGTGAAAGAGACCTCCAAGATCATCCAGTCCAACTGTCAACACAACTCTACCCTGACTAATACACCCTGTTCCCCTGGGCCCCAGGTTAAAACTAGCTATGATTACTCTTCACCAGTGAGGCCACATCTGGAGTATTATGTCCAGTTCTGGGCCTCTTCACTTCCAGAAGGACACAGAGCTGCTGGAGGGAGTCCAGCATAGAGCAACGAAGAGGATGAAGGAAGTAGAACAGCTCCCTGATGAGGAAAGGCTGAGAGAGCTGGGTCTCTTGAGTTTGGAGAAGAGGAGGCTGAGGGGTGACCTCATTAGTGTCTATAGATATGTGAGGGGTAGGTGTCAGGAGGATGGAGCAGGCTCTTCTCAAGGTCATCTGGTGCTAGGACAAGGGGCAATGGGTGCCAGCTGGAACAGAGGAGGTTCCATATCAATATCAGCAGGAACTTCTTCCTAGGGAGGGCAATGGAGCATTGGAACAGGATAACCAGGGGTGTTGTGGAGTCTCCTTCTCTGGAGATGTTCCAGACCCGCCTGGATGTGTTCCAGTGCGACTTGGTCTAGGTGATCCTGCTGTCACAGGGGGATTGGACTAGATGATCTTTCGAGGTCCCTTCCAATCCCTAAGGATTCTATGATTCTATGATAGTGCAGGAGGTGCTGACTTGTGTGAAGGCACCACTTCTGCGCTCACTTAACAACCCGGGCACGCTCAAGCCAGACCAGGCTAAAGCCTTTCCTTAAGCCAGAGCTAAGATACAGACAAAACATACAGACTGAGGACCTGAAGAGCTTGTTCTTACTGACAGAAGGACCAGAGGAACTGGGGTCGGGCTGTGCCCGGGAAGGGTCAGATGAGATCTTAGCACAAACTTCTTCCCAGAAAGAGTGGGGATGCCTTGGCACAGGCTGCTCAGGGAGGGGTGAAGGCACCGTCCCTGGAGGGGTTCAACAAGCAGTCAGCCAGGGTGTTTGAGGAGATCTAGTAGTGGTTAGGGGTTTCAGGACAGACAGCTGGGCTTGATGATCTTGAAGGTCTTTCCCAACCCTGATGACTCTATGAGATAATACAATGATAACGAATGAGTAACCCATTAGGATTGCCAAAGCTCTGCCCCTTTGCAGATCATTACAGTCCTGGTGCTAAAGCCAGTAGCCCAAAATTAAGGCACCCATGAACACTGCAGATGTCCCAAGTGCAAGGATTAGCACGTATGAAAAGCCTCTGCCTTTATTTCAGCCTGAATGATGAACAGCATATCGCGGGAGACTTCCCCCTCCTTTTTATCCAATGAGCTGGATGCTGACTGGATCGTATGGAAGAGAGGAGAAAGTCCCAAGGCTTTGATAAGGGTCCTCTTTCAGCAGCTGGCCAAGACCCAGAACTACAAGTCAGAAGGATAGAGATTGAGTTTTAGTGGTTCCCTACAGGTTTCCAAACAATCTGTTTATGATTTTGGAGATAAATAAGAAACAAGAAATAAATAGACAGCCAGAAAGGGAAATAGATGAGGGTCTGTAACAGGCACCCTTGTGCCATAAGCTAGCAGCATCCGTCAGGGCTGCCACTGCTCCTAAAGCAGTGTGAATGCACTGTGCTCCCTCTTAGCAGGGCCCGAGTGCAGGGACATGTAGCTGGCATGTGTGATTTGAATTACTAAGTAAATAACTCTGTGTTCAGAAAAAAACAGCAGAAGAGAAGAAAAAGAGACAACAGTCTTGTCTGAGAAAAACACCGCACGATCCATCTAGCAATCGGCTGCAACGGGTGTCTCTCGCCTTTCACAAAAAGCACTTAGATGAAGAATTTCCACTGCGAAGCACTGCATAAATGGATGAGGATGTGATCACTGCTGCATCCCAATCTGCTTCCCAATGTCCTTCTGCAGGAAAAGATGTTTTCATATGGGACAAACCGTAGCTCACAGCTGAATTCAGTCCAGAAATGGCTGTCGTACCTCCCAGCTCTACACCAGCAGCTGAATAAATATATGCTGCTGCCTGTTCATTTTGCAGTGCAAGCCTACCAATGTCACTCAGCTAGAAAGCTGCAGAAAACACCATCAGTGGGGAGTACAGTTGCTGTATTATGGATAATTCATAGGCCACAGATGAAAAGGATCACACTGGCTTCTCTCATGATCTACTGCAAGGTCTGTTTTCAGCACAGAAAGCCCAGTGATTGAGTAGGAGGGTAGGCAGTGAGGCACTGGATATACACTGCAGTACAAATGTGTGTGGATGGGTTTATTGCCAGGTTACAGGTGGTTGAAACCACTTGTTTCAAATAATAAGTTTTAACCTCAGAAAGAGCAGCTTTGGCACCACAACTACACTTAAAGGCACAAGTGCTGTAACTAAGCAAGACATAGGCTTGGTTAGAAACTGTCCTCCAGATTTGGGTTTAGAATAGACTTTTCAAGCATTTATCTTGTTTTGTAATGTTTCAGTGTGTTGGTCCTGTAGCTGGAAATGTTTGCACGCAGCTCAGACATTTAGATCATATCTTCACGGCAGGAGGTGCTGCCAAGGGATGGCAGTGTTACTGCTGACTGAATTCACCTCGGGAACAGGAACAGAGCAGCTTTTAGTGGGATCCTACAGTACCAAGGCTAAATTGCTCTCCTTCCCAGCTTCCCAAAGAGCCTGGGCGGACACACGCGACTGAAAATCCCATTTACACCAGCTCACTGAAAGCTAAGCAGGCATAAAAACGTTCTTAACAGAGGCATCATCACTTTCCTGAAGAGCACACAGCTCTGACACAGAACTCAGCATCCCCTTCCACCCCTCTGTGTTGATTCCTCCCCACCGTATCTGGCCCAGCTCCCTTCTGCACTGGGATGCTGCTTCTTTCTGCCTTGCTCCCTCCTGTGCCCTGCAAGAGCTCGTCTTGAGGGAACATTGGCCCCCAGAGCCTCTCCCATTCCCCATGTGTCTCTGTCATGGCCATTGGCTTCTGTCTGAGACTTTCCTCTGACAAACCAGGCTGAGGAGCCCTGGCACACAGAGCCAGCCTTAGACTCGCTTGACTTAATCCCTTAGAACTGTGACTAGTCAATTGGAAAAAGAAACAGCAAGTGGAAAGAGAAGAGTGGAAGCCCAGACACGGGCTGATGGCTTGGCTGTCCAACTAAAGCTGAGCGGTCTCAGCAGCTGCAAGGCTTCCTAGCAGTAGCAGGGGCTATAAACTAAATCACAAGACGGAAGGAAGGAAAGACTGAGAATGAGGAAAGATGAACTGTTAAGCTTCTTTTGCAGAGACAGGCTTTGATTTAATGCTCCAGATTACTAACTTGGGTTGTTTGGTTCCAAGTGCTGCAGTCAGTCAGTGCTTCCCCTGAACCACTCTGAATGAAATGTTCTTTCCACAGCCCTTGCAGAGATGACATCAAACTACACAGCAGTATTAATGATAAGGAAAGACAAAATAATCTCTAATCCACAAGAAAAATATCCTACAGTAGCACGGTCTCAATAGGAACTGCAACAAAGCTTGTGCTGCCACCACTGTAGAGCTCAGCTTGCAGCCCCAGAGGGGACCAGGGGACATGTGCTGGATGGCCTGGAAAGGGGAAAGGGGTGTGGGAGTGCCCCCCCTAAAATGCCTCTCTTTTAAAGGAGCATTTCTGCATCTGAAGCTGAACAAACCAGAGCTCCAATCTACCAGTTAATCAGAGATCTGCCCATTTATATGTTAACCAGCAAACAGGAAATGCTACAGTCATCTCTATGCTTCTTCAGGATCGGCTCTGACAGAGCTTTCTCTGCCATATTATCATAAATACATACCTCTTCTGTAGTGTAGGCAGAAAAAAAGTGCCACTCAACAGCTCTTTTACATAACCCCCGCCCCGCAAACCACAAAGGACAGCTGCTAGGGAGTGCTTAAACCTTTTATCCAGCACGGAAACACCATAGATGTTCTTCAAATGCTGCTTGTTGTTCAGCCCTGCCTCTGACGGGTACCAGCTCTCAAAAGGTCTGCATTTTCTTCACTGGTTCAGGGCACAAATCAGTGAAAAAATGTCAGAAATCCTCCACAAATCTGATGATCGTAGGAGTCTTCTGCATGTCATTGTGTCACTAGCCCAGCTCCTGAGCCTGATCTCTACATAGACAACATGGGAATGATAACCCCCTCTCTCGGCAGTGTAGCAGCAAAAGACTCTCTTGATGACTAGGAAGCGCTCAGACATTGCAGCAGGAACGTTCTTGCAGCAATACCTACAGTTATCCATGGGACAGTGACCCATCCTTATGGCCATGAGGGCACAAGGGACTGGAACATCTCTCCTGTGAGGAAAGGCTGACAGAGCTGAGGCTGTTTAGTCTGGAGAAGGCTGAGAGGGATCTAATGAATGTTCGTGAATATCTGAAGAGTGGGGTTCAAGAGGAAGGGGCCAGTCTCTTCTCACTGGTGCGCAGTAATAGGACAACAAATAACAGGGACAGAATGCAGGAAGTTCCAGCTCAACATGAAGTGAGACTTCTTCCCTGAAGAAGTGATAGAGCCCTGGCCCGGGCTGCCCAGAGAGCGTGTGGAGTCTCCTGCTGGGGACTTTCAAACCCACCTAGATGTTCCTGTGTGACCTGTCCTAGGGGATCCTGCTCTGACAGGGAGGTTGGACTGGATGATCTCTGGTCCCTTCCAACCCCTGATATCCTGTGATTCTAGGATTCTATAGACAAATCAATGCATCCAAGACCTGATAATAAAAACACTACTTGCTGTGATCAATTATGAATTAAATAAGCAATGCAAGCAGGTGTTCCCAGGAGGCTTTAGTTTTGTCACACTGACTCAAGTAAAGGAACCATTGAACCTTACTTGCTCTGTAAGGCTCTGTCTTCTTTAGGATGATGGCAGTTACCCTAAACAATTCCACTTCTTTAGGTATGGTAAGAAATCACTGCATCTACATCTCTCAGGCATAAGAAACTATAGCTGTTAGACACCTAGGTTATCAAAATCAGGCCTGGCATCTGATTCCCCTTGAAACCCTCCTGCCTTAGCACAACTGAAATAGCACTGGAAATGGGAAGGAGGCAAGGGAGGAACATAGACATAAGGAGCAGGAGCAGCAGACACGATTATTGTCAGGGAGAATTAGCCGGTCAATCTTTCTGACCACAAAGCAATTTAATTTGGCCTTTTACTGCATCCATTTTCTTGGATTAATTTTAATGATGTCAGACATGTCCCTTGGGGCTGGACGTCTGTGGGACGCTGTCCAAGCCTGTAACTGAAGGTCCTGCATCCGCCACTCTGGCGAGGCTGCAGGTGGAAGCAGCTGGAGTCCTGACAGTTCCCGATGGTGCAGGTGATAATCTGGAGAGGGGTCTTCCTCCCTCTGGAAAGGTGTCAGGTGCTGAGTTACTGCTCAACTCTCAAAAGCTGCTGCCTCTTCCTGACAGCATTAATCCAGGGTTAGACCTGGAGATGCTTGGAGAGTCAGGGGTGTTTAATGAAACTGCAGGTCTGTGATCTTTCTGTCACAGCCGTTTATTCAACCAGAGCCCGCATCTGCAGGACGTTAGAAGAAAAAATTATCTCTACACAGAAGATACTGGTAGCCTGAGCCGTTTGCACCCGAAGTGACTCCACTCAATGTGGAAAGGTTTGTGTTTCCTGACTCCTCTTGTGGGAAGTCTGATCTGCTGTCACCAACACACACAAACTCTGTCTGTCTGACTGTTTTCACTGTTCCTGTGACCAGGCTTAGCACTGCGGCTCATTCCTGCCTGTTCCCTTGCCTTTAAATCACATCAAGTACTATTAACAAAGCAAAAGGCAGTTTAAAACAGTGAAGCTTAAAATAACCCTAAAAATGAAATGAGAAGCTTTGTGTTTATATTTCTTCATTTGGCTATCTACCTCCACCTGCTGCTTCCAAGTCTAATGCTCAGGACTAAGTGGTGCAGCCAAGAGTAAATGCATCTTCATAACTGCCACAGAAACTCAACGGTTGTAAATGTATTCATCCTGGAGTCTCCTTTTGCTCCAGTTATGTAGTCTCTGTTTTCTATGTTCTCTTCCACATTCATCACGTCTCAGTTCCCTGATAAATATTAGGAGGAAATTATTTACAGTGAGGGTGCTGAGGCCCTGGAACTGGGTGCCCAGGGAGGCTGTGGCTACTCCAACCCTGCAAATGTGCAAGCCAGGTTGGGTAGGGCTCTGGGCACCCTGCTCTGGTGAGAGCAATTATGTTCTCAGTTTTAAATAACTAACTAGGATAATAAGACAACAAACGAAGCAGATCTGAAACTGAGTTAATAAAATGACTAGAACCAGAAAGAGGAGAAGAGAAAAGAAGGCAAGCTCTGAAAAGGCCCGAGAGCCAGTGGGCAAAAGATAAAAATACAGGCAAGAATAATTTAAAAAATACAAATAGTAATAGGAGAGCAGCAGCACTTGAGTGAATTTGTTCCTGAATTTCAAGTTTGTGCACATTCTATGAGAATTCACAGCATCACAGACTGTCAGAGTGGAAGGGACCATGAAAGATCATCCACATCCCATCCCCCTGCCACAGCAAGATCCCCTAGAACCAGTTGCACAGAACAGTCAGATAGGTTCCAAACATCTCCAGAGAAGGAAACTCCACAACCCCCCTGCGCAGCCCCTGCCAGGGCTCTGGCACCCTCACCAGGGAAAAGGTTCTTCTCCTCTTGATGGGGAACCTCCTCTGTTCCAGCTGACACCCAATGCCTCTTGTCCTAGCATTGGGTGTCACTGAGCAGAGCCTGGCTCCTTCCTCCTGACCCCCGCCCTTTGCATCTTGATCAACAGTCATGGGGTCCCCGCTCAGGCTCCTTTTTTTCCCAGCTCAAGAGCCCCAGCTCCCTCAGCCTTTCCTCAGCAGGCAGATGCTCCCCTCCCTTTATCATCCCCGTGGCTCTGCACTGGACTCTCCAGCAGCTCTGTGTCCTTCTGAAACTGAGAGGGCCAGAACTGGACACTAGATGCAGTCTCACTAGGGCAGAGTTGAGGGGTAGGAGAACCTCTCTCTATCTCCTAACCACCCCCCTTCTAATCTATCCCAGGATGCCAATGGCCTTCTTGGCCATCAGAACCCATTACAGGCTCCTGGGGATCCATGAGCATCCTCCGCCCTGGTAGTTCTTGCCCCTTGGCTGTTGAAACCAAGCATTAGTTCAATCACTGGGATTTGTTTAAGGAAGGAATCAGACGGACAGGAAATAGAACTGAACATGTCCTTCCAGAAAGGAGAGGAACAAGTATAAATACATTTCCAGGAGTAAACACCCAGGCCCCTCATCTCACAGTGGGAGCAACTGTGGAATAATCCAGGGATACTGGCAGCGAGATGACAACACAAATTAAGTTAATTAGGGTGAGTTGTCAAATCCTCCCCAGCTAGACTGGCAATGTCATGGTTTGAACAGCCTGTTCTCTGACAAGGAATGTAATTTACTCAAAATAATGTAGGTAAGGAGAACAAAAGGCTGCAGGGTTATTGTGTGCTCCTCTGCAGGGGTAGGCGGCTGTTTCTGCAGTTACTTTTCAAGTTAGTTTGGGAAACTTTGTGCCCTGAGTCGCTGTGGTGGGGTGTATTTTGATTTCAGGTGACCTATGGAAGGTGATTTCATAATTTTTAATCTAAGTGTTGTTTGTCCAGAATAAACCCTGAGTCCAGTCTGACAAACTCTGGGTGCCTCAGCCACTGCTGGGAGATGTGTAAGCGCAGGTGGGGCAGATAATTGACAAAATCCTCACAGCACCTGCTTTCTGAAGGCAGTTCTGCTCTTGGCACGGTCAAGATTAACCTACACTCAGGCAACAGAATTGTTTTTAGCTAAATTTATAATAAAAATGAGGGTATTCTTCGCATTGCTCCACTGAGAGAGAAAAACAACTTCATCCCCAAACACAGCTTTTGCTTGTCTAATCCATATCTGTGACCTATTCATCAGTTATTTCTCAAAAAGCAGACATTACTGCTCTTCTTCATGCCATAAAATCTGCTTTTGGGTCTCTCAAAGACCTATGCAGTTCTACTGAGAGCCCTCCTTTCATGTTTAGGCAGAAATCCCATCCACCTCAGTGGGTCTTAATGCCTGAGGTAAGACCAGAGATGTAGAAATGATGTGCACATACTTTGACTAAACCATCTTCATGCATTTTGAGTTCCTCATGGCTGAAAGTAGTGATCTTGTCTTTCTTTCCACACCCTATCAACTCAGTGCACAGAGTATTTCATACTGTAGGTGCTGCAAGCCCCCCTTGTCTGACTCATAGACAGCGGAACAATTGACACCAGATCTCCTCCTCCATAGAGAACACGATGCTGCAGCACTGATCTTGAGTGAATGCAACAACTCACAAAAGCCCAGTACCCCGGTGGGACTATGAAAGGAGCTGGAACAAAGCCACCTTTGAAAAAGCTGGCTTAGGAATTTTAAGCATTCTGCTGCCACCTTCTGGAAACCAATGCAATGTATTTGTGAGAGGGACAGAATTTAGCCTTCACCAGCAATGGTTGACGTTGTAACAGAAAAATACACACAATTTTCTCTTTATTGTCTTTTAAATAATAAACACTAGTGTCCAATGCCCTAGAATCACAGAACTATCAAGGTTGGAAGAGATCTCCAAGCTCATCCAGTCCAGCCATCAATCCAACCCCACCCTGCCCACTGAACTCTGCTCCTCAGGGCCATAGCTACTGGTTATTTAAACCTCTCCAGGGATGGTGACTCCCCCTGCAACCCCTGAGCACTCTATCAGGGAAGAGATTTCTCCTGATGTCCAACTTAACCCTCCCCTGGCACCACTTGAGGCTGTTTCCTCATCCTATTGCTGGTGACAGGGAAGAATAGACCGACCCCCACCTCTCTCCACCCTCCTTTCAGGTAGCTGTAAAAAGCAATGAAGTATCCTCTCAGCCTTCTTTTCTCCAGATTAAATGTACCCAGTTCTGTCACCTTCCAGAGGCAGATTTAAAGTTTTCATGGGTGAATAGAGGAAAAGAAAGTTGTGCCTCAAGCAAAGCTCACCAACTGCCATGAGTGATCAGCAGATGAAACATTAGTTGGCCATAAAGAAATAAATAAAGCAAGGAGCTGCTCACACATCATTCATAAATCATAGAATCACAGTCATAGGGTTGGAAGGGACCTTCAGATGTCATCTAGTCTAAGCCCCCTACACCAAGCAGGGCCATCACTCACCAGAGCAGGCTGCTCAGAGCCCCATCCAGCCCGACCATGAATGGCTCTGGGGATGGGGCCTCAATTCAATCATTAATCAATTAATCAATCACTGCTAATTGTTAGTCTAAGGTTACTTGCTAGAACTCTGGGCCTCCTTTCCCCCAGCTATGCGTAACCTCACTGCTTCTAAAATATAGCTCTATGTACAAAAAACACAAGATGCAAAGCAAGTCCTGAGGCTCTGGGCTGTCCTACATCCCCTGCCTGCTTCTGCTAGCTCAGTTTTCTTCTGAGAACATGAGGAATGTACCGTGGGGATATACAGCTCTCACACTGCTCACAGAGCATGCTGCGTTCTTGAGGGCTGCTCAGACAATGGGGGCACTCACCGGGTTTTAGCAGAGGAGCAATCAGCAGCATTCAAACTGGATGCAGACTAAAAGAGCCTAGGTCCCGAATGACAGCATCAAATGATGGAAGACACCTTCAGGATCATCAAGCCCAAACATCTGCCCTAGGCTACCGGCTTTAGCACCAGGACTGTAAAGATCTGCAAAGGGGCAGCGCTTGGGCAATCCTAATGGGTTACTCATTCGTTAACACTGTATTACCTGATAGAGTCAGGTCAGGGTTGGGAAAGACCTTCAAGATCATCAAGCCCAGCTGTCTGCCCTGCAACCCCCAACCACTACTCCATCTCCTCAAACACCCTGGCTGACTGCTTGTTGAACCCCTCCAGGCACGGTGACTGCCCCCCTCCCTGAGCAGCCTGTGCCAAGGCCTCCCCACTCTTGCTGGGATGAAGTTTGTGCTAAGATCCAGTCTGACCCATCCCTGGCACTGCGTAACCCCAGTTCCTCTGCTCCTGTCGCCAGGCCTTGAGGAGA